>JAMYXO010003032.1:0-21464 GCA_033310375.1 Conus canariensis | reverse complement strand
CATGATTTTGAAACTATGAAAGCATGTTAAATAAATGATAGATAACTAAACAGCAGCCCCACATTTTTTCTTGCTTTGCAATTGCAGGATTCATATCACAAGCGACATGACACAATGACACACACACAGCCAGAGACTGAGAGAGAGAGACAGTCTCACTCTCAGTTACACACTGATAATTGATGACACTTCTACAGTGTCACGTTAGCCTGTCAAAAGAAAATAATAATAATGATGAAAGATGTCAGTCTGACAATAGTGACATTAAACTGACTAGTGACACTGACAACGGTAACAGTTACACATTTCACACATGGCACAGAATGACAGATCGACACATTTATGACCTCCCTGCTACTGTGACATCAAAAGTACGCCTGTTCGCAGACAACTGCCTGCTCTACCGAGAAATACGCTCCTTCCAAGACCACCTCATCCTCCAAGCAGACCTCCACAGACTAGAAGTGTGGGCCAATGACTGGGGCATGAGATTTAACGCACAAAAGTGCTTCCTCCTCCCAATCAAGGCCATGTCTTCCTACTTCTACACGCTCTGTGGAGAGGTTCTGAAGCATGTGAACCACAACCCATACCTTGGCATCCTCATCTCCTCAGATCTGAAATGGTCCACCCACACCAACAACATATGCAAGAGAGCTGGGTCGGTGCTTGGATTCCTGAGACGCAACCTAGGGAACTCCCCACAGGAATGTCGCCAACTGGCATACAGTGCTCTTGTCCGATCAATGCTGGAGTATGGTGCAATAGTTTGGGACCCGTACCTAAAGAAAGATATTGATCGGCTGGAGCGAGTGCAACGGCAAGCAGCGCGCTTCATCAAAAAAGACTACATGTCTAGAGAAGAGGGCTGTGTCGACAAGATGCTCCATGAGCTGGGCCTTCCACCCCTACAAGAACGCAGGAAACAACAACGGCTCACCACTCTACAAAATCAGCTATGGGCTCATCAAGGCAATGCTGCCAGAGAAATTCCTGACCCCCGCCAACAGAACTAGAAGGAAAATCCGCCCCGCAGCATTTAAGGACTGCGAGACCACAAACATTGTTACTTGCCATGCTGTCAACACCAAGGGCTACAAGATTCCAGATAGCACTTCAGAGCAGTACAAATGCTCCTTTTTTGAAAAGATCGAGGAGTGGAACCACCTGGAAGAAACAAGTCCAGGCCAGTACTGTCACCGCATTCACAGCAGCGGCAGACAGTTCTGCAGCCCTCCACTAAACCCATGCTGTACATTTGTTAGGTTAGGTTGGTGGGGAAAGGGTAGGGGTCGGGTCGGGGTTGGGTCCACCCCCCCCCCCCCTTTTTTTTTCTTTTTTTTTGTGGGCTTGGCACTACCTTCTGTAGGGTCAGGGCCGGTAATGTACAGGCTTGCCTGTATGTGCAAACCGAAAAGTAGTAGCGATCCGGCAGCTCCACATCTAGCTAGTCTTCAAGAGAAAAAGAGAAATGATGAGGGGAAAAAGGTTGTTTTTTTTTCACTCTCCCTGTTTTCCGTCGCAATATAATCAAGTTTGTTTCATCGACGTATAGATCCAGATCCAGATCCTGTGATACTCATCACAGAGATCAACAGTAACTAACACCCCAAATACATGCTACATACCTGCAATGTCTGATGACAAAGCAGTGCCCTCACGAAGGATGGTATTCACTAAGTCTGTGAACTGGTGAAGTTTCTGCAGAGGCCCACCCCCAGTCTTCGAAGCAGCAGCCTTCTGCCCCAACACTTCCTTCTTTAAATCCCTCCATTTGTTACGCATTCCGTTCACTGTGCGCAACGCCACCCCCAAGGCTGACACATCAGCTGCAACTCTCTCCCATGCAGCATTCTTCTTGCGAATCATGTTGCCTGTATTTATCCGACACAACAGAACTTGTCGGTTATCTCTAACGGACAAGAACCTCCGCATCTGTAAAGCAGACAGCACGCTGTCTAGCAGCCATTTTGTGAACGACATTGATGGCGACGGTCATGCGCAGAAGGTTGGCGGTTATTCAAGACATGCGCAGAAGGAGGGAATCCCACTTTATATGATAATATCTGACCCTCGCCCTTTACTTTGTGGATACTTAGTAGGTAGAAACCGAGACAAAACCCAGAGGATATAGGTACGAACGTAGAATGCGCTGAACCCACAGAGAGAATGTATAAATCCGCCTTCTTGGCCAGCAATCTTATTTCGCCCGTAAACCCCACTTTTCACATAATCAAATTTCCTCAGCCAAAAAAAATAGCTAAAACCCTACAAAATTAAACAAATCTAATCGCGTGAAAGTGGGGTTTGCGGGCGAAATAATTTTTCTGCTCTAGAACCGCACATTTAAACTTTCTCTCTGATTAACTAACAGGCACTGTGTTTGGTGGGACAACTTGCAACTCTTCGCGAACAAACGATCTTTTAGGGGCAGGCTTTTTAGACGTAGTAGCACCGCTAGAAGAAAGAGTCTCTCTTAAATAATACACAGGAGGGGTTGTTTTCATAATTCTTTCAACTTCATATACATCTACGCTCCATATAGGGTCTGTGGCTCTAATTCTAACATCGCCCTCTGCCTCTCCGGGTGCATACAAGTATCTTACTTTTAGTCCAAAAGGCAAGAGTTTTTGATTACCTTGAATGTCTTCAGTAATACTTATTTTTTTTAATTTGATTGCGTTCACCGGCTTAAGACCCGTTGCTTTAAATTCTTCGTTGTTCATGGCGCGTAAGACTGCCGGCAATCTCCTAACCCATTCTGTGTTGCGTGTTTTGTCCATAAGGTCTCTGTGGTATTGATAGGTAAAAAGACGCTCAGCTAGATTCTTATTAAAGTTTTCTACTAGAGCTTGGGAGCGATGGTTGCCTGGGATCCCCCTCCTAACTGTAATCCGATGTCTTAAAAACAACTGGTTTACAGCCCCTTTAAACTCTTTCCCATCATCAGCCTGGATCACCCTAGGATACTTTAATGGACCTCGCATGTATATTTGTTGTAAAGCCACAGCCACAGCAGTTGAGCTTTTATCCGTTAAAGGCTCAGCGTCTTTATACCTTGAAGCCATGTCAACAACAGTTAGAGCATACTTAAACTTTTTTCTTCTAACTTTGTCATGTGGAAGATACAACAAGTCCATCTGGTGGGTGTCATTAGGAACTGAGTTAACAAATCGAGGCCTTATTATTCTTTTTGGGGCAGGCAGATATATTTGCCAGATCGCTTGTTTTGAAAGCCAGTCTTTCGCTCCTGATTCAGACACCCTAGCAGCTTTACTCAGCTTATCAATAGCAGCCTTTCCTTTCCAATACCCTCCAGGTGAATAATATATTTTGTCCATAAGAAGGGACTGTTTTTATTACATTTTTAACTATGATTTTTAGATTGAATATGCAAGAAGAAAGATTGCTCCCATAGCACCTATAATAAAGCCTATTTCCACCATTTTCTGATCCTCAGACGGTTCATAAAAGTCAGACAGTTCTGGCAGCGACGATGTTAGAAACTTCTTTCCTGTCACTAAGTAATATTCATTCATTGCTTCATCAACGTCTGTAAATGTGTGCTCTGCATGTCCCTGTTCTCTTAACTTTTTATTAATAAAGTCTAAGTGAGCAATTCTCCTTTTCTCGTAAGCGTCTCTTGCCTTAGCTAAATCTTCCATTGCCTTGTTATGGCGTTCTCTCTCTTCATCAGACCGCAATTTACTAAACATATAATTGCTGCCAGAGAAAGCCAACGCATTAACAATAGCTCCTCCCACCATCAGAACTAATCCAGACATCTTTTTATAAATGAATGAATCTTTTTTATAAATCAATATTTTTTATAAATCAATTTTTTTATAAATCAATCTTTCTATGCATTGATGTTTTCTGGGATAATCCCCTGTGCAACAAGAAAGTCTTTTGAGGCAATCCCCGCCGTTATTACAGCTATAACCTTAACAACATCCTCAATGTCTAACCTTCCTAGATCAGCCGGCCTCATCTTAAACATGTTTTTTGCTAACATGCTATATCCTATACTAAGACCGCCGATTACAGCAGAGTGGTAAATAGTATTGATGATCTTTGCAGTGCTCATGTTTTTTATTAACTAAAAAAATAATTAAAATAATCATAATATGAAAGACTGTCTATGTGCTTTTTAATCAGATAATCTTTTGTTGCCAGAGCTAAAAATAAGGTTGTAACTAGTTTCGGCGAATCTTCTATCTTTCCCATGTTGGGCGGTTTTATTCTTAACAAACATTTTGCTAGAGTTGAATAAACTATAACACCGACAATGAGCACTGCATAATTAACCAGTGTTAAACTCATGGTTTTATTATTTTTATTGTTTTTTAAAAAGAGTTTTAAAATGGATTGCGACGAGCTATTAAAGTGTGAGGAGGCAGCAGACCTCTGTCATAAAGAAAGATTATACTCTCTGGCTGCATGTGGAAAAACCAGGCAGTATTTAGGCACTGAACTAAGTATTGAACAGATTCAGCAATTGTCTACATCAGACATTGAGAAGTATTACGCTAGGTACGAAGCACAGCTAGGATCAAAAATGGTTAGATCGGTGGGACAGACAATGATTAGTTTATATGCTAAGTTAGTAGGCAAGATAGCGCCGATTGATTCAGAAGAAGATTTAAAATATGACTTAACACAAGATCCGGTTTTAACCAAGTCCCTAGAATCTCTTGCATGTGACATGTATTATAGATCTGGGACGTTGCTATGCCCATTCATCATGGGATTAATTACTTTCAATCATATTAATTTTAATCATATTAATTTTAATCAGACTAAAAAAAATGAGCGAGCAGGAGAAGAATGTCCCCACAGGAGCAGAATGCCCCACAAGTGAATTCTCCACAAGTGAATTTACAGGCGAGTGCCCCACAAGTGAATCCACAACTGAGTGTCCCACAAGTGAGTGTCCCGCAGGTGAGTAGTGTTACTAAGTCTAAAAATCCTGGACGTGTTGAGGCCGGTCGTAAACTAGCTGAATACAACAGACTGCAAAAAGCAAACCAAGCAGCAAAACAAAAATTATTAGATAGTAATACAACATCAGCACCAGCACCGCCGCCTCCACCAACAACACAATCAAACTATAAGATGTATTATTATGTACTGGGGAGTATTGTTGTTGGTGGAAGGCTTTTAGCATACAAGCGCCTAAAGCCATACTTAGCAGCAAAGTCACAAACCCCCACAAAAACAGTAAAAGAACCAGCTTCTGCAAAAAAAGTACAACCTCCTGCTGTAGACCCATTTTTAATAAATTAGTTTTTTTAATGTGTTGTTAAGTACTGGTTAAGTACAAGCTAAGTACTGGTTAAGTACAAGCTAAGTACTGGTTAAGTACAAGCTAAGTACTGATTAAGTCAGTTATAACAAGTTAAGTGTAAGTAAAGCGCAAGTTAAGTGCAAGTTAAGTGCAAGTCATGTTAAGTACTAGTTAAGTTCTTAAGTTAAGTACTAGTTAAGTACTAGTTAAGTACTAGTTAAGATCTTAAGTTAAGTACTAGTTAAGATCTTAATTTAAGTCGGCCAAGTCGATTCTCCAGTGGTCTATAGCGTATGAAAACTCGGGGTTAATGGAAGTTCGCTTGCTATTGGTAGAGTCTAGCAACTTCTTATTAACAGCGGTTGTGTTTACTTGATGAAGAGTAGAGCGCAGATTAACATTTGTATGATAAAATACTTTGCACTCAAAGAGAGCCTGCTTGTAGTCATCGTGACTTTTTTTTTTTTTGACAACTTCTTTACCTATGCCCTTAGCTTTCTTCATTACAGAAGTCTGGGTAGCAATACTATACATCTTTGCCCGTAAGCCAACATATTCTTGTATAATTGTCCCATTAAGTTCATCCTTCATCTTTCCAATCACTTTCTTGTTTACAGTTGAATGTAAAGGCGAATCTTTTGGGTAGTCGCATGTGTCGTACCATCCGTCAGCTCCTTTAGCTACCTCTATTTCCATGTCCTTATAGAAGTCTTCAGTTGGGATGTCCAGAATAAAACTATCAGTGTCTGTGTAAACGACATTTGATTCTGGGTATAGCGGCTTAAAGTAGTCATATAGAAATTCAAGCATTAATAACTTTGACAGCTCTAACACGGCAAACCCGATAAACACCGGCTTATCCAACTTTACACTCTGTTTCTTCATCATAATGCCAACCAGGTTGTCGCTAAACCGTCTAAAGTCTTGGTAGTTAGGTTTAGAGACCAGCTTAATTGCTTGTTTTTCTTTTGTAACTAATCTTACATCTTTACGATTGTGTGGATTCTCCATGGTTTTGCCAAAACAACTGTTGTTCATTAGTTTAAAAAAGTCTTTTTCTGAAGCGTCAGTGGCCGCAGTCCTAAGATCGGTGTTCTTCGTGATGTATGGTCTCATGAAAAGCTCTTGTTCAAATTCTATAATTCTGTGAACAGCTCTTAGTTTTAATCCGTGTCTTAAGTAAAACTGTAACAGCCTGTAATGACAGACATATTTAGTCTTGGGTCGAAGATTAGGCACGAGTTTGGGCGGTTCGGTGGGACTCATCTTTAATCTTTCTGCTGCTAGAGGATAATCATTATGAAGGTCATGCAACTCTGCGGGATAATCTAAGTCTACTTCTAAGATTAGTCCTATTGGATTATCGGGGGTAAGCTGTGATAGTATACTCAACACGGCAGTAACCTCATGAGGCCCGTTTATCATTTTGAAGTTTCTCAATGGCAGTGTCTGGCTCATGGCCCACCCATACAGATTGTTGGCGTCTAAGTACATTAGATAGTTGGATGGTTTAGTTGGATCATAATCGTCTAAATACTTGTTGTTGGCTCTGCGGTAAGGATGACAGGCCATGCTAATGCCTCCTCTCAGCCCATCCTCAATCATCTGAAGTGTATCCAGATCCGATATTAAGTCAATCTCGACGTTTGTAGACTTCAAGAATGCATCCCAAGACAACCCCGGGGCAGAGATGTACTGTGACGAATCCAGGCCGTAGTGTTTCATGCAAGTGGATCTGTAATTCTGAAAGACGTCTGCCAATAAACACACGTCGGCCAATAAATATTGATCATGATAGTCGCCCATCGTTCGACAGTGTAATTCTGTCCAGGCTTTCTGTGCGTATTCATAGTCAGCGTCAGATATGCCTCCACCTCTAAGACGGCTGTAAAAGTCTTCCTTTGCTGGCAGCGCCGGCTCGTCAAACCTCTCCCACGAGTCCATGTATTCATAAGGATAGACGCCTTTACGGACTAAAGATGGGTCGAAATATTTTTTAGTGATTGGATAGTCTTGCAGAGATCCTGATAATTTATCTAAGCTCCCCATCAGATGCTGGGCAGAGTCATAGAAGGATAAACAGTCTACAGTAAAGGTCATGTACTTTTCTGATGATTGTGCAATACAGCTAACCCTCTTACATTCAGAAGTTATTGCTTGCATGATAAAGTGAGAATCGTAGCCCCGTAAGTTATGAAAGAAGATTGGCAGTTTCCATGTCTTGGAATCAACCTTAAGTTGAAGATTGCAGCTGTTGTGTGCTGCTCCCCTGAATTTGCCAGTAATGTGATCATGGTCCCTTACAGCATCGCCTAATAATTCTCTGTTGCATATCCAGCAGTGGGTGGCTGATTTGTAGCGCCTTCGGTCTTCAGGAGTCATCTTAATGCCTGAAAGGTTCAGCTGATTGGAGAATTGATTGCGAAGGTGTTTCATCTGCTCCAAAAATCGACCAGCTGCGTCGGGGCCTCTGTAAATCTCCGGCTGTGTGTGTCCGCCGTCTGACCTAACAACGACGAAAGCATAAGAACAGATCTGATGGCGGGACAATAAGGTTGTTTTTTGTTCTTGTTGAGGGCCGTAGTACTGTGGCAAGATTGATTCAAAGTCAGCATAGACTACGTGTGGGCTCATCTGCATTTTGCGTACATTCTTAAACCTGACTTTAGATCCTGGTTTGGGCGCAATAATTTCGGTTTTACAGTCTACAATACTTTTACAATGTTTCTTATGTTTTGCAGCCGCCTCTGTAGACGGGATCCTGACCAAACACCTTCTACAAAGCTCCTGTTTAAATTTGTCCTTTGTAGTATAAGCCAGAAGTCTGCTAATTGATCTGATTAATACATAATGGCTCTTGGAACCGTCTGCAAATAGAATCAAGTCGACATGATTCTCAAGTGATTCGCCCAAAGTAGGGGCCTCGGGAGAGATCCTTAGAGGGACTAGATTGTCTGCCACAGACCATGTGTATACGCTCACGGTTATTGGTTTGTTTTGCTCTTCAAACTGGTCGATACTTTCTACGCTCACTGGAAAGGTTATGTTATTTAAGTTCAGCTCATTTATATACTGCCTATAATTAGAAACTCTGTTTGCATGATTTTTAACATGATGTAAATGTGCCAAAATACACCACATGAAACACAAGTTATCCGAATTATGTATATTTATGACTGCTCGATTTAACTCTAACTCTCTTGGGAGAGGAAGGTAAGAATTGCCGATTATATGAGAGTATTTGGTTTGTCTTAATTTGATTTCAATGACTGTTCCTTCAGACCAGCCAGAGCCGCGCAATTTTGCTTCTTCAATCGCATGGTTAAACTGTGTAAGCATGTAATCAGCCCAGTCATAATTAAAGTCGCGATAGCTGATTACTTTTTTCTGTCTAGTTGAAACCCAGACTAGTATACTATTATCATCGGGGGTTATATATTCAATCTGAATGGCCAACAACACTTTTACTGGCGGGTTAAATTGAAGAGACTCTGGAATTTTAGAAATAGCATGTGTTACGCTTTCTTGAACGCTTGAGGGCTTAATGATGTCCATGGCTAGTTCACTGAACATATTGCTCACTGGTTTAGCATCCAACGCCTTTGTGGCCGTCATTTTTTAAGGCCAATATATAGGTAATACAAAAAAAATAAATACTAAAATTTAGCTAATATTTACTAATTTGAGGTAATACAAAAAAATAAACACTAAAATTTAGTTAAATTGAATAGCTACTCCTTCAGGGTTAGTAAAAACAGACAATTCAGCGTCATCAGGAGCCATAATATTAACTAAAATTGCAATACACTTTATAACTGGGTTGGGCAAAGAATCTGGCATTTTACTGATTACGTTAGTTACACTTTCGCGAATATCTGTGTGCTCAAAAAGATCCGTAATTAATTCGTCAAATTTGTTTCTTAACTCTTCTTCATTAGCCCCCCACTCCATCATTAACTCTAAGGCGCAGCATATATTTTTAAGCTCTGTAACTACTTTGGTCGTCATTTTTAAGATCAAATATATAAGTAATACAATAATTAAATCAGGCTCGTTTTGGGGTTTGCAAGGTTCTGCTTTGCAATGTTCTTTCTGATTGCCTCAGCGTCTACCTGTTGTGAAGTAAAAGTCTTTCTCCATTTCTTTTGAAGATCGATCTTTTGGCATCTGTAATCATCACCGTCAGCCATGGCTCATTTAAATTCTTCGTCTGTTACTTTTCCATCCAGTAATGTATTGCTTATAATCAGCCTTAATGAATGAAGTTTTGCTGTTGCTAGGGCTACAATGGCAGTGTGCTTTTGTAATTTGGGCGTTAGTTTCTTTAAAACAGCACTTACAATCGTGGACATGGCACCTAAACCCAAACCAACACTCCCAAAAGCTATGGATATCGGTGTCCCAACTCCAGTAGCTAAAAGAGCAACACTAGACCCAGTGCTTAAGCTGGATACAACCGATGAGCCGGTGATTATATAAGAAAGGACATTTAAAGCTTTAGCATATTTCTTTCTAGTAACCCTATACTTATTTAAGTCACTTTCTATTTCTTCTTCAAGCTCAGTCATGTGCTTTAATCTAAACTGCTGGCCGTCCTCCATTTTAAAAACAAGATTTTTTTTTTTTTAATCTTGTACATATCTTCTTATTAACCCTTCTGGCAGCACCTCATCAACAGAGTAAAACGCAATAAAATCAACATACTTAATGAAAATAAAATCGAGTACTGTTAGTTTGTCTTTGTCAACCATCACAGTAACTTTGTCAGAAGATACAGAAGTGTTTATTTCATCCCCGTTTTTAGTAATAACAATAACAAGCCTAAGAGGACCGCCCAAGTTTTCAGACTTTATTTGCACGCCTCTGATTAACGTATGCTCTGGCAAACTAGGATCAGACTCCCTTGGACTAATAAATAAGCGAAAAAGCATCGTCAGTTTTCTAGGCAGTGATTCTAGTTTTGGGTTAAACTCTAAGCCGACGGTGTCGCCCCCCACTTCAGCTAAGGACTTCTTTCTCCGCAGCATATATTCAGAGCCCTGCTTAGTTATTTCAATCTGCTTTTTCTGTTGTGTTCCTGGGACTAGGCTAGCAAGAAGGCGTCCTTCATTCAAAGCTTTTCTAAAATTGTATTTCTTATCAAAGTATACATGGGGGCTTCGTAGTTCAAACTTTAAATCCCAGTTAATGTCAGGAAGCAACGCCCAGGCATTCTCTCGTTTATGAAGTTTGTATTCGTGTTTGCCAAAATCGTTTGCCCTTAGATTTCTTATCTCTTCCAGGGTAGGATATTGCTGTCGTTTTTTATCTTCAATTTCTATTCGTTTGTAAACGCCATCGTCGGTGTACTCAAATCCATAAACATTTCCTGCCACTCCTATTAGATCAAAGTCAGTTGTATCTGCTAGATCTTTTAGCTCTACTGCAACGCATTTAGGAGCTAACTCTGCTTTTGATTCTGGCCCTCGAGACATTCTTTTTAATATAAACAATTTATTATTAAACAATCTATAATAAACAATCTATAATAAGCAATCTATAATAAGCAATCTAAAATAAGCAAACGTATTGAACTGGCGGGTCAGTCCGTAAGCATAGTTTAGCGTGCTTAGATTTTTCTAGCTGCTCTTTTATTTTTTTTAGTTCATCCCTGTCCCTGATTATATAGTTTTCACTTAAACATTCTTCAAAACTATCCTTGTCCTTAGTATAGAATAAGATGACTGATTTTAACTGCGATCTAAAGTCTTTTAAGACAGCATTGTATTTTTGAGTTAAGAGCCAAACAGAAACTAATGCGTGTCTTCCGCTAAAGGCTAGCTTAGACAGAGTCCTTCTTTTTTTAACAGTGTCTTGTTCGGCTGAACAGTCATCAATAATAAACAGCGTTTCGGTTCCCTCAAATGGCCTATAGTAATGTTCTAAACAGTCGCTTAGCTTGTCAGTAGGATCAACTAAAAATATATTCTCGTCTGTCCAAACAAACTGCCTTTCTTTGTAAGACTTGTTGTGCTTAATGGTTGTGCAGAATATAACAATGTACTCGTAATGAAATCTGTAGATTGTTTGTAACAAATCAAGCACGAAGACAGTTTTCCCGCACCCAGTAATCCCACAAATAAGCGAGCAGTGCGGGTCTTTAGGCAAAAAGTTTAAACTATCCATCTGTTTTAATAGGCTATTTCTTTCAGTCTATTTTCTTCAATGTTCAGCTGGGCGTCATAAACCACAAAAACGTGCATTTGTATCTGGCCATTCTCCTCCTCTTCCTTATTAATCTGTATGAGTATGCCATCTGACCCTACCCTTCTTCCACTCCCGTGCAGTCTGTTGTCATACGTGGATCTAAAATCCAGCCATAGTCCATATTTGTCTGTTAGATAATCTTCGAGTCTTACATCGTGAAGGTGAAGTTTTTTACACACATGATCGGCTATGGGGCTTGTCTGTCTGCCTCCAGCAAACAGTTTTCTTATTTCATCAAAGTGTTGGTCAGGTAAAAGTCCAGCCGAATACAGCTGAAAAGGCTTGCCATCTACTGTGCAAGACAACTGCTCAATTTTTGGGTTGTAAAACACCTCAGATTCCCTCTTAAAAGGAGCTGAGGGTTCAGTAAATAGCAAGAGAACCCCCTTTAGGGACCTTAAAGAATTGCTTATAGCTATTTCCCAGACGGCGTCTTGCTTGTTTTTAATCGCTAGACTGTGATGTAAAACTCTTTCAAAGTAAACAACCGCCCTACTTTTATACTGGTTTAAGATTATTCTAGGCAATTCGGGGTTAGTAACAACATCAAAATTAAGAGAGATGTTACTGACAGTGTATCTAGCTGTTGGGTCATCTGAAAGAATAACAGACCCGCTGTCATTGAATGTCAGTTCGTAAGTAAGTTTGTCTCTTAGTGCGCCTTGGTAATATGGCTGGTGGGTTTTTAACAGTTCAAAATCTAGAGGGATGCAAAATCTGTTCTTAAATGCTCGCGCTATTGCCTGGTCTCCCTCGTCTTCCTTTGCATCTGCAGCATTAAGCCTGTGCTTAAGACCGTTTGGGCTCTGGATTCCCTGAAAGATTTTGTCTTTTCTTTCTGTTCTAGGCAGCCACAGATCAGAATAGAGATTAAAAATGTCTGCGCTACTCAGTGAGAAGACTTCTCTACCTTCCAGTTTAATTACCATATTTTTAATGATGGCCCTGCCCAGATTAGCAACGACAGTAGCATTAGGATCCGCCGACTCAATGTCTATTTTGAATGACAGCCTGGCAGTGCCTGGCATTATAACATCGTCAGGTCCAAGGTCACTAAATCTTACTGTTAACATTTCATTGGGCTCAATTGTTGATGGATTATTTACAACCCGCACAGTCTGTCTTATGCCTTTTATGCCATGGGGCTCCTTCGCTTTTCTGAATGGATCAAGGTCGCAGCCGTATGGGTTCATTTTTTTATAAAACAAAAAATAATAAATATATAAATATGGCTGACGAAGATTTTGACGCGATTAGTCCTATTGAAGAAGATGAAGATGAAATAGAACCAGGCCGTTCAATACAAGATGAACTTGAGGGAGCAGAAGCACGTCCTTTACTCCCTAGACAACCTCAAGATGTAGGTTCTTCACTCCTTAGTGCTCGTCAAGAACTTTTAGGAGTAGGCTCTTCACTCCCTAGACAGCGTCACGAACTATTGCAACGACGAATTGAATCATTCTATAAAAGTATAGAACGGGAGCTGCCAGAAATACTTGATCTTAACGATTTTGAAGAAGATGGCGGCCATTTGTATATTAGGACTAGTGAAGGAGGCCGCGTAAGAGTTACTACAAAGCCAAACGCGACCAAGTTTTTAAGTCTAAGTACAATTAGACGAGACCTCCCTGCTGCTGATGCAGAACGATTAAACATTACAAATCTAAGGCCTGATGCTGTTAGACTTTTACATAAAATGGGGCGGTTGTTGCCAACACGATCTGAAATAGAAATCGCCACTATTCCAGAGGTAGGTCAAAAAACAGATAAAGCAATAACAGAATTTGAGGCGAGTTTTATTGATGAGACGAGTTTTATTGAGGGGCCAATTGGCGGTTCGCCTAGGCAAAGAGAAGGTGAGCTGAGTCCTGAAGAAGAAACAGCTTTAAAAACAATTGTTGATCCTCCATTGTCTACGAGTGAACTCAGGGATAGTAGAACTGCTCTGCGTGAACTCTTGAATATTAAGTCTGCTTTAACAACTACGAACGAAGAACTAAAAAACAACTTGGCAAAATTTAATGAGATAAAGAGAGAGATAGACGAAGAAAAAAATAAGCTGGCTGATGCAGATGATAACAATTTAGGACAAGAAGAAAAGGCTAGAATACAGGCGAAAATACAGGATTTAATGAAAGAAAAGGCAAACAGGTTAGCGGCGTTGTATATTAACAGAGAAAAAATAGCAACCCAAATAAGCAGAATCAGAGAAACTATAAACAAAATGATTTATGAAAATACTACGCTAGCAGAAAGAATAAGGACTCTGTTCAGAGAGCAGGGGATTACAATAGTTAGTATATTAACGGCCGTTGGGTTTGCTATCTCTACACTGGTTTATGCATTAACCGGCAGTGCGCCAACAGGGTCAGTAGCGCCTCCAACGCCTCAGCCTGGTAAAAGTTGGATTAGAAAACAATTGCACCATCTGGCAAACTTATTAAAGAAGTTAGCTGCCAAAGCGCTTGGTGCACTGCCTGGCATAATAGGCGGTGTTGTTAGTTGGGTTTTGTCTACAATAGGCAAAGTGGTTGGTTATATGGCTAACCATCTGTGGACTTTGGGGGTGCTGGCTGCCGGTTTAATTTTTAGTAAAATAAAGTATGACCAGACCAGTAAAAGTTAAAAACACAACAAGGGCCGTCTTTTCGCTAGTGTGTCTGTCGGGGTGAGGTACATCAACGGGCGGGGGTCGCTTTCTGGGCTGCTTATAACTGGCGGGGGTCGCTTTCTGCAGGTTCTGGGCTAGATACTTTTTTTAAAATGGCTGGTGCGGGCCTTGTGTTTAAGCCTTGATTGTGTCCTAAGTTTTGATCGTCTCCAGCTATGAGAATTTCATTATTATAATTTTGTATCATGCCAATCTGTAGTCTAAGGTCAGAAGGCAGCATGTATAATCCATGACCCACAACAAAGTCAACCTTTGACCTCGCATGTGAAAGAACGTTTTGGTACCTTTGTATGCTGGAAGGCAAATCAACAGCAGAGTTAATAGCATCTTCTAAATTGGCTAGAAATTGTTTTCTGGCGTCAAAGCCTGTAGATTGATCCACTATGCTAGACTTGGTCTGTGCTTGCGCTCCTAATAGACACCAAACGTACGTCCGTATGGAGTCATTAAGTCTTTGCACTCCTGGCATTGTTAGGCCTTTACTTTCATCTAAGATAAATGTTGCCCAAGCATTGGGGTGTTTTTGTTCTATTGATCCCAATCTAACTTGGGAGTTTGGCTTAAAAGAGGTGTGGCCGGGCCAGTAGTCAAAATTATATTCTCTACGCTGACCCCACAAATACAATGTGCCCAACCCGTGATTGTGGTCTAACTTTTGTCTAAAGTTATTTGAAGGGTTAATGTTAAATTCGTTGCAGATTCTATCATATGCATTCTTGTCCATTGGACTGTTGAATGGATTAAACGCGTTGTCGTTGGGGAGGGGTACTTGTAGTTCAGTTAGTATGCGTCTATACTGATAATAAACATGAAAGTTATATACTGACCTTACTAAGAGATTGGGGTGGTATAAATGGTTTGCATATGAAACACCGCAGCCAGTGGTTGAGCAGTAAATAGCAAAATTTAACTGATTCTGGTAAAAAGCCATAGGGTTGGATGACCATGCTGATGGCACTCTATCACTCTTTATTGGAGGATTTAAATATCTAGTTAGTGGGTTTACAAGTCTGACTAGAAAGCCATATGATTCATCCACTGCGATGGTTAGGTTACTAAAGTCCAAAGATTTGGGCTCATAAACCCCCCCTACATCGTAAGTAGCACTTTCATTATATTTAAAAGGTTCCATTTTTAAATAGATTTTTAAAAAAAGGATTTAAAAAGGATGTTCCTTTATATAACTAAACAAAACCAGCGCGTGTTTTTAAAGTATTCAGTTGACAATAAAGGCGGGAAGTGTAGGGCTGCTCTTAGAGAACTTAGGTTTAAAATAAGGTGGTTTAACATATCTGAAAAGGCCCAAAATAATTGGATAGATATTTATGATGAGGGGGGCAATCGCTTAAAACGTTTAAAAATACCTGATGGTTACTACAGCTTTTGTTCTTTAAAAGAAGCATTTAACAAATTTGACATACGGGTAGAAATTAATGAGGCAAATCTTATAATTACTATATTTTTACCAAAACATAAAGACAAAAGGGAGTACGTTTTTCCCCAAGGGCCTTGCTCGAATTTTAGGCTTTTATGATAGTGGTAAAACCTATCGTATTAATACACACGCGTATATAGAAAGCGGTCTATATGAATATGTAGGCAGTAGGCCATCCGATTTTCTAATTAATCCAATGTTGTATGTTCATTTAAGCGAATTAAAAACAAACACTAATTTGTATAATGGCCAGCCATCTACAGTTCTAAGAGCACTCCCATCAACTAAGGTGGGGTTTTGCGATTATCAGTCATATACATTTGGTGAAAACAGTCAATTTAAAGAATTAGTTGAAGGGCCTATAAATTCAGTGTGTGTAAAAATAACTAACCAAGATGGAAGGCCGGTTGTTTGTTCTGATTTGTTGGTGGTGCTTGAGATAGAAGATTAATCAGAGAGAAAGTATAGATACCTGCCGGCAGTCTTACGCGCCATGAACAACGAAGAATTTAAAGCAACGGGTCTTAAGCCGGTGAACGCAATCAAATTAAAAAAAATAAGTATTACTGAAGACATTCAAGGTAATCAAAAACTCTTGCCTTTTGGACTAAAAGTAAGATACTTGTATGCACCCGGAGAGGCAGAGGGCGATGTTAGAATTAGAGCCACAGACCCTATATGGAGCGTAGATGTATATGAAGTTGAAAGAATTATGAAAACAACCCCTCCTGTGTATTATTTAAGAGAGACTCTTTCTTCTAGCGGTGCTACTACGTCTAAAAAGCCTGCCCCTAAAAGATTGTTTGTTCGCGAAGAGTTGCAAGTTGTCCCACCAAACACAGTGCCTGTTAGTTAATCAGAGAGAAAGTTTAAATGTGCGGTTCTAGAGCAGGAAAATTATTTCGCCCGCAAACCCCACTTTCACGCGATTAGATTTGTTTAATTTTGTAGGGTTTTAGCTATTTTTTTTGGCTGAGGAAATTTGATTATGTGAAAAGTGGGGTTTGCGGGCGAAATAAGATTGCTGGCCAAGAAGGCGGATTTATACATTCTCTCACAGGGTTTGTATCCAGGAGTTAATCTCGTTGTAGAAGTAAGTTTAACGACGACATGCAAGTGCAGCCCCTGGTAGGTGCACAGGATGAGGGAGATGATCTTCTCGGGGACTCTGTAATGCCTCAGCAGCTTCCACAACATCTCTTTGTCCACACTGTCAAAGGCTTCTCATAATCTATGAAGCTGATGTAGAGGTGGGAGTTCCACTCCAGCGACTGCTCCACAATGATGTGCAGGCTGGCAATCTGGTCAGCACACGATTTGTTCCACCGGAAGCCTGCCTGCTGGTCTTGGAGCTTCATCTTCTCCAGTAGAACCCTGCTGAGAACCTTGCCTGGCATTGACAGGAGCATGATCCCTCGGTAGTTGCTGCAGTCCCTGAGGTCTCCTTTCTTCAGCAGCTTGATGATGATTCCTTCTTTCCACTGGGCCGGTACCTCCTCAATCTCTTCTGAAAGTGTCCAGTCGCCTAGGATGGCGTCATGTCAAGGAGGCGAACATAAGTCAGTTGGATTTTCCACACATGCTGAAAGATATGCTGAAATTCAAAGGCATTGGAAGCATTCTGGCGAAGAACTAGAATCCCAGTTGTCGTGTTCTACTCAGCAAATTGTTGTGTCGTGCGTGCGTGCGTGAGCACGCGCGTGTGTGTGTGTGTGTGTGAAATGCAAATATCTGTCATCTGTCATGATGATGTACAACTAAGAAAGACACACTACCTTTCTAACTTGTTGAGCTGGATTGTTTAGATTAAACTTCATTCAATGCCTGCCTACCTTGCGCTGAAGAGTGAAGAGATCGAAGCTGAGTACCAAACTCGTTCATTTTCGTTGTCTTATTTATTTGTGTCTTGCCTGAAGAAGACCTAACAGGTCGAAATGCATCGTGCTTTGTCTTGTGACTCGTTTGTCCACGTTTCTCTTGGCGGTTCGCTAACATTTGTTTATGATTTGTTTAGATTAAACTTTTTAAGATGACTCAAATTCACTCAAACTGTCACAATGATCCATCACTTTTAAACTGAATGTGCCCATATAGACCTGAAATGATCATGCTGTAGTGTTAGTTAACTGGCCACGTACATCTGTGTGTTATCATGTAGTGTAGAAAAGAATAGAGCTATAAGTTTGTTCATTAAGATAGGACATGTTGACCAGCCGCCGTGGCGAAGTGGTTAGCGTCGCGGACTCCCGGCAGGGAGGTCGTAGGTTCGAATCCCATCAGAGTCATGTGGGTTTTTCTGCCTTGACCGGCTCCTACCCAGAGTTGAGTTTGCTGCGGACTCAGTTGGGAAGACTGGGACCACACAGTCGAGTTTCATCCACTTAATGGATGCGTTTCTGAGAGTGTTGCTCAAATTTCCTGACCAACACTGCAGGTGCCTGTATCCCTCGGGCCTGGTTGATGCTGGGATACATTATGAAGGGAAGCATAGAGTACAGCCCTGTCATGTAGTCTCAGACCGAAATGGAAATCATAGCATCATCTTAATCATCCTCATTCTCATCGATCAGCATAAAAAAAAGTCCCAAATTCTGTGGCCCTTCATGCCCTGCTTTCATGGTGACCTCAATTTCGATGTCCTCTCCACGTCTGGTCTTTCTTTGGTTCCGTCAGGGTCACCGGTATCAGCGAGTCCATGGGGCTGTTGTTGGACGGGCGTGGTGGCACCCTCTGGAGGGAGAGCTCACTCACGCCGGCTCCGCGACTAAGCAATTATTGTCGTCAGTAGGGGGCATAGTAGGTGGTGCCCTGCGTATTTTAGATCAGAACAGGTGCCACTGAACACCACCAAAGTGACTCGGCAGCAGTGCAGTGTCTCCTCTGGTGGGTTGGCTCTTGACGACTTGACATTGACTGCTTCCTGTGGATTGCCAGTGCCGGGGCTGCGGCAGGGCCGACTGGGCTGTGGCTATGGATGGGGTGTCGGAATGAGTGGCATGGATGCACTGCCTCTGAGGTTACACAGAGGCTGGGACAGCAAAAAAAAAAAAAGAAAAAAAAAAGAAAAAAAAAAGGCCATGTTGATCTATGCTGCTATCCATTTCTTCTCTGACTAGATATTTTTGTCATCACGGTCAAAGTATTTTTGCCATGAATTACTTTATTAGATGGCTAGCTGTGCCTGTCATCAGTTGATTTGACTGTTAGGCCGCTTTTTCTTTTCCTCTTGGGTAAGGGTTTTGGGCTTTTCATCAGAATAAACAGAGTGAGACAAATTTTAAGTATGTTCGTTTTGTGTGTGTGTGTGTGTGTGTGTGTGTGTGTGTTGTGTGTGTGGTGTGTGTGTGCGCGCGCGCGCGCACACACACGTGCGCACGTCTCTTTGCATATGTTAATGTGTATGTGTGCATGTGTGTGTGTGTGTGTGTTGTGTGTGGTGTGTGTGTGTGTTGTGTGTGTGTGTGCATATGTGTGTGTGTGTGCATATGTCAGTCCTGTCTACCTCAATTGCATGGAGTAAATGTTAGCATTCCACAACAAAATAAGAGTCTTTTTCTTACCTTGAACTTAAATATGGATCTTATATCGCGCAAGTTTTGCAGCCAACTCATTGTGCTGTACTTACACACTCGAACACTCGCACCAGCTAGCACAAGTGCAGTACACACACACACACACACACACACACACACACACACACACACACACTGCACGTATCTAGTTGACTATCTCATTGGGAAAAAATATGATAATAGTATAATGCCCTCCTTTTCACCCCCCCCCCCCCCCCCCCCTCACACACACAGAGTGAGAGACATCATACACATGTATATCCTTCATACAGTTTTAATTTTCCATCTTTTTCTTATCACCTGCTGTCCCCACTAGACTTCGCCTCGGCCTTTTTCAATTCTTGTATAATTGAAGGCATTTCTTTCACCGCTTCTGATTTTTTTTTTTCATGCGATTTTGACGAAACATACTTCATGCAGTCGTTGCGCCCTCCATGAGCACAACTAAAATCTGTTTCGCACAAAGTATATATAATGCCGAACAACTAAGTAGTGCGGGAAAACAAGTGCAGGTTAACAAGTGCAGGTTAACAATTCTTCCGTCATAGTAATGACTTGGCAAAGATTTGAACTTAAAAAAGGGGAGGTGGTTGGGGGGCTGAAGATGAAGAAAATGGACACATAAAATTAAGAAAAATATGGATATGAAAACTCTTTACTAGCTGCATGAGGGAACCATCATAATCCCTCTCAAAGGCAGATCTGTTGGTATTGCCTGCTTCTAGGCCTTTCGTCCGCTAGATCGGACTCGTCAGAGAGACACGGCTAATTGTGTCCGTGCCTTTGGTGTCAAATAGACAAACCACAGTCTGTGTGGAGAGGAAAAAAGTTGCTGAAAAGCTAAAAACATTATGCAAACAGTATGAAGCGTAGGGGACAATCTTTGAGCCGACAATGCTTGAGGATCCATTCAAGGATGCGAGGGAGATCAAAAGATATGGAAAGTCTGAGTGGTCAGCTCTGCTGTTCAATAATAACCCAAGCATTGTCAGCAGCTAAGAATTGTGCAGAACAACCTTTACTTGGATCTCCTAAGAGATGCAATCTCCCACTGATTGACCAAACGTATAATGTTGAACAATTAAGTAGTGGGGGAAAACACGTGCAGGCTAACAATTCTTCCGTCACATAGTAATGACTTGGCAAAGATTTGAACTTTTAAAAAATATATTTAAAAAAGGTGGGGGGGGGGGGGGGGGGGGGGGGGGTTGAAGATGAAGAAAATGGGACACATAGAATAAAAAATATATATATATACTATAAATATGAAAACTTTTCACTAGCTGCATGAGGGAACCATCGTAATCCCTCTCGAAGGCAGATCTGTTGGTATTGCCTGCTCCTAGGCCTTTCGTCTGCTGGATAGAAACAAAAGACAAAAGAAAACAAAACAAAAAATATAAAGAAAGGGGGAAAGAATGATAGGATGGGGGGGGGGGGGGGGGACTTAATGAGAACTGAGGATAAAATAGATAACTTAGGATAAGTCTAATTTTGACACGTTTGAGAAGGAAGAAAAATAGCTGTGAGTAGGTAAATGAAAAGTTGTGTAAAGTATGTAGTGGGGAAGTGTGGTGAGGAACATTGCTGTATGTTGCTATTAAGTGGTTCCCTCCCCCCACCCATCTCCTTTTTTTTTAATAGTTTATGTATTCTATGTCATAATTTTCTATAGCATTTCATTACCATTTTTTAAGTTCATTCATCTCCCTTTTTCATTTATTTTTTGTATTCTATCTCCTTTTTTTTTTTTTTTTGCAGTATCATCATTTCATCACTATTTTGATTATTAGTAGCTCTATCAACATTAGATATTAACAGTAATATGCCGGGGGGGGGGGGGGGGAGTATTTCCGGGACTGGCCCAGAAATACTCCCCCTTGATTCAGACTAGTTTTCAATGACTTCTTCTTCTTCTGCGTACACAGGCTGATACTCCTGCGGACACTCCCTATATGGCAGAATGTCTATATTTATATGACTTTATGAGTAGTAGACATTAACCCTGAGCACATTAGTTCAGGAGATATGCATGGGGGTACTTCTGGGACCGGCCCAGAAATACTCCCCCCCCTCCACACACACACACACACACACACACACACACACACACACACACACACACACACACCATGAAGTTGATTCATGAGTTTATGACCAGTAAATAACAACCCTGAACACATTAATAAAGGAGATATGCCGGAAATGTACTTCTAGGACCGGCCCAGAAGTACTACTCCTGAGGTTGATTCA
>JAMYXO010003031.1:0-21476 GCA_033310375.1 Conus canariensis | reverse complement strand
TTGTTTGTTTTGTTTTTCAGTAACAATGCAAGGGTGTCTTTTGGGACAAACCCCAAAAAGGAAAAAACTGGCGCACAAATCTCGAAATTTAAAAAAACCCTTTTTCCCCTCTATGAAAATTCTCCACAAAACCCGGATAAGAGGGAAATTTGGAAAAAAGAAAAAAAAAAACCCAACATTCCAAAACTATTTCATTTTTTTAAATTCACGCCCCCAACTTTTCCAACTTTTTCCCCCGGGGTATCACGACCGACTTTCCTCAACAATTTAAATTGGTATCACGACCAGACTTTCCCCAAACCTTTTAAACTTGGGGAAACCCCGACCGGGAAAATTCCATTTTTTTACGGGGGTTTCACGAAAACCATCCCAACTTTTTTTTCCCCGGGGTTAAACAACCAACTTTTAAAAACTTTTTTTTGGGGTTTTTACCCACGCCCAAAGTTTTTTTCAATTTTATTTCACTGGGTTATCACGACCGGGGCATTCTAACTATTTCATTGGGTAAAAAGGGAACCAGACACCCCCAAAATTTTCATTATTTTAACCACGCCCCAGACATCCCAAAAATTTAAATTGGGTTTTCCCACGACCCGGGAAAAACCCCCCCAATTTTTTTTCCACGGGTATCTTTGCCAGAGACCCCCAAACTATTTCACTGGGTATCATGACCAAAATTTCCCAATTTCACGGGAAAATCATAAACCCAGAACCCCAAAATTTTTCACTGGGAAAACATGCCCCAGACACCCCAAAATTTTTTCCCACGGGGTTTCCCATGACCGGTTACCCCAAACCCTATTTCACGGGGTTTATTTTGACCCAGACATCCCAACAAATTTCCGGGGTTATCAAAACCCCAAGACATCCCAACTTTTTGGGACTGGGTATCACGACCAGACTTTCCAAAAAATTTCCGGTTTTAATAAACGCCCCAAGACACCCCAAAAAACTTTTTCTTTGGGGTATCACGACCGACTTTTCCCAAACTTTTTACTGGGATCACGCCCCAGAAATCCAAAATTTTTTTCTTTGGGGCTTTCCAACCGGCCCCGGGGACTTTCCCCAACTAATTTTCATTGGGAATAAATGCCCCAGCCCCAACCCCAACTATTTCTTTGGGAAAAATTCACGACCAGACACCCCCAAAACTATTTATTGGGATCACAAACCAAAGACATAAAAACCCCTTTTTTTCCCACTGGGTTTAAAACGACCCCCCCCTTTCCCCAAACTTTTTCAGGGGTATTTTTGGCCCAGACATCCCCAACTTTTTTCAGGGGGATCCCCCGCCCCCAGACATCCAACTTTTTCAGGGGAAATCAAGCCCAGACATCCCAAACATTTCACTGGGTACCTTGGAACCAGACACCCCAAAATATTTATTGGGGTATCACGCCCCCCCAACCCCATCCCAACTATTTTTTGGGGGTTCATGCCCCCCCCAGACACCCCAAAAATTTTTTTTGGGGTATCACGCCCCCGGAACCCCCCAACTATTTCTTTGGGGTATCATAAATAAAACTTTCCCCAACTATTTCATGGGTTTTCCCAGGCCCAAAACTTTCCCAAACCCAATTTTTCACTGGGTAAAAAGCCCCTTCCCCCAAATTCCCAACAAATTTAAAACCCTGGTTAAATCACCCCCCCCAACTTTCCCAAACCTATTTCACTGGGTTCCCGACCGGGACACCCCAAAACAAATTTCATTGGGTTTTCCCCCGACCAACATTCCAACTTTTTGACGGGGAATCACGCCCAGACTTTCCAACTTTTTTTCTTTTGGGCATCCAAAACCCAGACTTTCCAACTATTTCATTGGGAAACATGACCAGACTTTCCCAATTTTTTTCATTGGGAACACGACCAGACATCCCCAACTTTTTTCTTTGGGTATCCCGACCAGACTTCCCCAATTTTTTTTCACGGGTTTTAATTCCCGCCCCCCAGACATTCCAACTTTTTTAAAAAAACCGGGTACCCTTTTGCCAAACACCCCCAATATTTCACGGGTTTAAAAACCCCCCAACACCCAACAATTTTTCACTGGGTATCACGCCCCAGACACCCCAAAAACCTTTTTCACGGGGTTATCAGGGGGGGGGAAACCCCGAAAACCCAAAATTTATTTAAATGGGAAACAGACCAGACCTCCCAACTTTTTTCACGGGTTTTTTCATGCCCCCCCAGCCCCTTTTCCCCAATATTCGGGGGTTTTCCCCGACCAAAATCCCCAACTTTTTTCACGGGGTATCATGCCCCTAGACATTCCAACTATTTCATGGGTATCTTTGACCAGACACCCCAAAATATTTCACGGGGATCATGCCAGACACCCCAAAATTTTTCACGGGGTATAATGCCCAAGACATCCCAACATTTTCCTGGGTATAAATTCCCCAACCCATCCCAACTATTTCCGGGGTTTTCATAAACCCCAGACACCCCAAAACTTTTTTTTCCGGGGTTATCCCCGCCCCCAAAATTTCCCAACTATTTCACGGGGGTATCACGCCCAGACTCCCAAATTTTATTTAAAGGGTTTAACACGCCCCCCAACACCCCAAAACTTTTTCCCCGGGGAAATCATAAAACCGGGACATCCCCAAACAAATTTCTTTGGGGGTATCCCCCGACCAGCACCCCCAACCCCTATTTCACGGGGTTTTATCTTGCCCCAGCCCATCCCAACTATTTCATTGGTTTTCACGCCCCAGACCCCAAAACTTTTTCCCTTGGGTTTTTGAAAAAACTTTCCAACTTTTCACGGGGTTACCCGGGACCAGACACCCCAATTTATTTCCAGGGGTTTTACCCCCCGATCATACTTTCCAAACCTTTTTCAGGGGTTACCCTTTGACCAGCCCATCCCAACTTTTTCCCCCTGGGTACCCACGCCAGACATCCCAAACATTTAAACTGGGTTTTAAGGGGCCCCCCCAAACATCCCCAAACCTATTTCACGGGGTATCATGACCAGACAACCCCAAACTATTTCTTTTGGGTACCCGGACCAGGACATCCCAACTATTTAAAATGGGTATAAGGGCCCAAAGGACACCCCCAACCCTTTTCTTTTGGGATTTCCCCCGACCAACTTTCCCAATTATTTTCCGGGGTATAAAGATTTTGGGGAACCCCCAACAATTTCATGGGTATCATGACCGGGGACACCCCAATTTTTAACGGGGGTTTTCAGGGACCAGACTTTCCCAAAATTTTTTTCCCCCCGGGGTTTTAAAGGCCCCCCCAACACCCAAAAAATTTAAATGGGTTCATGACCCCAGACCCCCCAACTTTTTCCCCTGGGTATCTTTAAACCCCCGACCCCCCCCAACTTTTCCCACGGGGTTTTAAACGACCCCCCAAAAAATCCAACAATTTTCAGGGGTTTCACGACCAGACACCCCCAAACATTTCACGGGTATTATGACCAAGATCCCAATTTATTTAAACTGGTTTTTCATGCCCCAGACTTTCCCAACTATTTCACTGGGAAACATGCCCCCCAGACGCATTTTTTATAAATTTTCATTCCACCCCTACCCAAAAAAACAACCCCCCAGAAATTTTCCCAGGGTTTTTGCCAAGACGTAATCCCTTAAAACCTTTAAAGACGTTGGCTCCCCACCGGCGTCAGCCCGAGCGAACAGATCGGGGGTAAAGGGACGGTTTTGGAAAGGTCAGGATTTAGTCCGCCCGTTTTTCATCCGCCCCCCGGGGGGTCATTCCGTTGTTGTCTTCTAAACTTTTTTACCAGCCATTCAAAAACCCGCCCGAAAACCTCTTTTCCAAAAAAATTAAAAGGGGGGGAAAACCCAAGAAACAAACCCCAAAATATTTCGGGACACGAAACCCTAAGGGGGAGGGCCGGGTTTTAGACAGCGCCCCTGACCCTAAAAAGTCGTCAGTTTTTTAAAGGGGGGGCAAAAACGTGGGGGCGTTGATTTTGCACGAAAGGGGGGGTTTTACTGCCCCATACCCCCACACGTCTTTTTTGGGGCCAAAATTTTTTCCGCTCAGTGGTTTAAAAGAAACCCCAAGTTCCCCCCAAAATGCCCGAGGGGGTTAAGGGAGCTAAAAACCCCCGCTATGCCCCAAAAGAAACCTGCTGGCTTTTTTCCCCTTTCCCCTTTTTAAACACCTTGCCCATTCGGGGCTCCCAAAGTTTAGTTCCCCCCCCCCCCCCCTCCCGGGCTTGGATGGTTACCCCCAAAACAGCCCCTACAACTCGCCGTGAGCGTGTCAAAGAAAAAAATTGATAGGGCCCAAATTTCAAAAAACCCCTTTAGGTTTCCCCATTTTGGGCAGTCGGGGAAAAAACTCCCAAAACGAAGGTGGCCCCACACAATGTAGCAGACACTAAACCCCCCTAATCAAAACCCTGTGAAAATTCTTTGTGGGAATCCCCCAAAAGCCATTTAGCCCAGATTCGACGAAAAGATTTTCTTCTTATTTTTTTTCTTCTTCTTCTTTTTGGGGCCTCCGAAAGACTCAATCGGGGCGCCGTGCTCAAAAATTTTTTTTCCCCAACTTTTTCGTTTTGGTTTTTCTAAAAGCCCTGCGTCCCAAAAAGCCTTCCGGGGGTTTCTCCCACTTGGTTTCTCTGTCTGCAATTTTGTCTGTTTTCCCCCGATCCATCCCCCAACCCCCCCCAGAAAAAAAAATTCCAGGCAGTTTTGCTTTTCCCCCCAAAACCCCCGGTGGTTCTTTTAGGGGGGACCCCAAGTTTGGTGTTTTTTTTTTTTTTTTTTTTTTACAAAAATCATCAATCTTTTTAAAACAGGGGTTTCCTTGAGGGGTTTTTGGCGCACTTTTTTCCCAATGGGGGATACATTTTGGTTATTTTTGGGGTTTTAAATTTATCTCGTGATCATTTTTTTTTTTTCCAAATTGCTTGGGTTCCTTTTTTTAAGATCGCTGTGACGCCACGTCCCCACTTTAGGAGCGAAAAAAACCCCACGCAGCTGCTGCATCCTGTTCCCCAGGGGCCTTTATATTTCCCTTCCAAAAATTTTTTTTTCAGCCCCGGGGAAGGGTGCGGTCCCAAAATTTTTGGGTAACGGATCCCAGGAACGGAAAATTTTTGGAAAAGTTCCTATTTTTTAATCCAATGCCCATTTTTTGTCAATTGTAAGGGTGGTGTGGGGGCCGGCCCGGGCAGTTTTCTGGGCCCGCCCGTTTTCCCCAATTTCCCCATGTCTTTGTTGACTTTTTCCAGCCATCCTTTTTTAAAAATTTTTCCCCGGTTTTTTCCCCTTCAAGGCACCCGGGCCCCAAACCCATTTTTTGTCTAAAAACCCCTTTTTAAAAGTTAGTTTTACACACACACACACAAACCACAAACACACCCCCCCACACAACAAAAAACCCAAAACAACACAAAACGCACGCACGCCCCACATCCCACGCCCCCAAACCCGTCCCGCCCCACAAAACAACACCCACCACACAAAACCAAAAACACATCAACACACACAACACCCACCCCAAAAATTTTATAGGAACTCTCTCCTCTCTCCCCCAATCCCCCCTTTCCTCTCTCTCTCCCCGGGAGAAGGAGAGAGGAGAGAGAGAGAAAAGAAAAAGGGGGGGAGATTGAGAGAGGGGGAAGGGAGAGAAGAAAAAACCAACCCCCGGAAATAGGGGAACGGGGGTTTAAAACCACATTTTTAATTAAAGATTCAAAATTTAATCTAATCTGGCTATCATTTACCCAAATCTTTAATTTGTCTTTTTCTTTTTATCTTTGGGAAAGGTTTGAGGGGGTTTTCCCCCCTTTTTCCCCTTTTTTTTAAATTGGCTTTTGCTTATGCCCAGTGTCTTTTCACATTTAAATTGTTTTGAAGTGGTCCCTTATTTGGGGATTACCATTTTTAAAAATTACTTTTACCCCCATTTGGGGTTTGAAAAAAAATTCTAATTTCCCTCTCCTCCTTCCCGTCTTAAATTTCCCGTATGAGTGCAGGGGCCCCCCCTTTTGGTTGTTTGCGCTTGAGCGAGAGCGAAATCCCGTGAACTGTTATCTGTGTGTGGGTTTTTTTTGGTTTTTGGTGTTTTTTGTTTTGTGGGGTTTTTGTGTGTGTGTGTTGCCCCCGCGCCCCCGCGCCCCCGTCCCTTTGAGTGTCCCCTGGTTTTCTGTTGGTTTTGTCTTTTAAACCAAACTCATTTTTTTTAAAGATCCCATCTACACATTTTGTCTCACCCCCCCCCCCCCCGCGGGGATAATGGATAAACGAAAAGGGGACAGGGGAAAACTGAATTGGCCCCAAACCCCCTTTAAAGCTCCCCCTCTTCCCCTCTCTCTTCTCTCTCTCTGTTTTTGTCTCTCTGTCTTGTCCCCTCTTTTCCATTAATGTGTGTGTTTTGTGTGGGGTTATGTTTTTGGGGGCAATGTTGTGCATGTGGGTATGCGTTGTGCAGGGGGGGTTTTTGGGTTGTGTGTGTAGGGGGGTGTGTGAAATGGGGTTTTGAATGTGTGTGTATGTTTGTCCCGGGGGTGGGGGTATGTGTGTGTGTTTTTTGAGGGGTGGGGGGTTGGGGGTTTTGGGGAGTGGGTGTGTGTTTTTTGTGTGTGTGTTGTTTTTGTGTGTGTGTGTTTTGAATGTTTTGTGTATTTTGGAGTTTTTGGAGTGGGGTGGGGTGTGTTTGGGGGTGTGTGGGGTGTGGTTTTTTATCTCTGGGGAGGTTTTGTGTGTGTTTTTGGGTGGGGGTTTGTGTGTTTTGGTGTGTGTGTGGTTGGGGTGTGTGGTTTTCCCCCTTTAGCCCAAAACCCGGGGGCCCGGGGAAAGGGGCATAAAAAAACCCGTTTTTCCCTTCCCCCGAACCGGCCGGCCCATAAAAATAATTAAAACCCCCCCGGGAAAGGGTTCAAACTTTTTGGGGCCCCCCCGATAGGGGCCCGAAAGCCCCTTTAAAGAAAGGCAATTCCAAATAAACCCCGGACGTTTGCCTCCACGGCCCGGGTTTTTTTCCGCCCCCAAAACCCCCACCCCCCCCCCCCCCCCCCCTTTCAGGCCCCTTTAAGGGTTTCCCCTGCCCCTTTCCCCTTTAAAAAAAAGTGAAAAAAAAGGGGAAAAAAGGGGAAAAGGGGGAAAAAAAACCCCATTTTCCTTTAAAAGGGGTTTTTTGGATTTGGAACTGGTACCCCCCCAAAACATGGGGGGGGGGGGGGTTGGGTTTAAAAAACCCGGGCGGGGGGAAAAAGGGGCCCCTAAACCTCGGTTTAAGGGGAGGGGCCCCCAAACTTTTGAAGCCCCCCGGTCCGTCACATCTCTCATAATATAATTTTTTCCTTTTTTTTAAAAACCCCCTTTATCCCCCCCAAAATTTTTTTTAATTTTTTTTTCCCCACAAAATTTTCCATCCCCTCACAAAAACCCAAAAATCAACACAAACACCCAAACCACCCAACCACAACAAACCCAACCCCAAAAATCACCCCAAACATAAACACAAAATTTTTAAAAAACCACAATCAAAAAGGGGAAATACACAAAAAAAAAAAAAAGGGAAAAAAAAAAAACCCCCAAAAAACCCCAAAAAAAAAAGAACAATATTCCCCCAAAAATTTGGTGTCCAAAATTTTAAAACCGTTGTGTTTTCTTTAAAAAGGGGGTTTTAAAATTTTTTTTCCCCCCCCCGTTTCCGCCGTCCCCGGTTTAGGGTTTATCCTCCCCATCCTTTGGGGGTTTTTTTTCCCTAAAAATTTTGGGTTTTTTCTTTTTTTTAATTTTAAAGTACTTTCCAATTTTTGATTTTTCATTTAAAGAGGCTTTTTTTTTTTTTTTAAATTTTTTCTCCGCCCCATTTTCAAAGCCCCCCGTGTGCCCGCCCCCCCCGGCCGAACACCCGTTTTCCACCAAGGGGTTATTTTTTTCTTATGGGGCCCCAACCCCCCATTGAAACCCCAAGCCCCAATTCTTTGTAAAAACGGTGCCCCTTGGGAAAAAAAAACAAAGGGACCCCCAAAAATTTCACACACCCCAAAAAAATTTTAAAAAAAAAACAAAAATTTTTTGGGTATTTTTAATTTGCTCTGTTCTTTTAAATATTTTTGAATAAAGAAAACCGAATGTTTCCCCTTTTCTTTTTTTATTTTCCCCAAACCCCCCCCGCCCCCCCCAAAAACCCCCCCAAATGGGGTGTGTGTGTTTTTGTGTGTGGTGTCTTTCCCCTCCTCTCTCCCTCTCTTTTCCCACCCCCTCTCTTTCTCCCCCCCCCCCCCTTTCCCCCCTTAACAAAATTAAAATTTTGTTGTTTTTCCATTTTCCGTGAATGATGGGAAGGGTCAGGGTAAAAAAAAAATCAAAAGGAACCCCCTTTTTTTCTTTTTTTTTGGGAACCCACCCCAGACCCCTCTTCTTTTCTACCCCCTGCCCAAAATTTTTGTTTTCCTTTTTGATACCCCCCCAGCCCTCTTTCCCCCGCAAAGGGGGAAAAAAAAAAACCCCCTTGGGTTCCCCTTGGGGAATTTTTTTTTTTTTTTTTCCGTTTTTATAAAAAAAAATTTCGGACCCCCAGGGGCCCCCGGGCCCGACCCCAGGGAATGAATGACCCCCAATTTTTCGAGGGCCTTTTTTCCTTAAAGTTTTTTGTTTCTTTATTACTACGTAGAAACCCGGGTGTGGGGGGAAGGGGCCAAATTCTTTAAAAAAGGGTTGCCCACGAAAATTGCCCCCGGGAACTCCCCGCCCCTCAGGGGGGAAGGGCCACGGGAGAGCTGTAGGGGGGGTGGGGGGGGGGGGTTGGTATTTTTTAAGGACAAAAAGGGGGGTTGGGGGGGTTTATTTTTTGGGGTAATACCAAAAATACCCAAAAAAAACCCCAACCCCCCTTAAGGTAGAGGGAAAGGGGAAACCCCAATTTTTTCCCCCCCCCCTTTTGTATCACTTAATATTTTTAAATTGTTGTTATTTTTTATCATTATTTTATTATTGTAAACGGGAAATGCCTGGACTAGAAATACCCCCCCCTTTGATAACACCAGGGTTTAAAAAGAATTTTTGAATAAACCCCCCAAAAACATCCCCCAAAGAATTAATACGACCCCAAAAACCCAACCCCCCCCAAACCCCCGGAAGAGGGTGGGGGGGGGACCCCGGGGGGTTGGAAAGAAAAGTAGCGGGGGGATTTTAAGCGTGTTTTTGGGGTTGCTTTTGTTTTTTTTTTGTTTTTTTTCGTCAGGGGGGGTGTGGGGCCGGGGGAACTGGCACCCGTGAAACCCCCGCAAACGCAGTGCTTGACCACCAAACCCAAACGTGTTTTGGGGCCCAGAGTGAGGAAGGGACTTTAGGGTTTTGGGGGGGTTCATGGCTGTCCGCCGGGTAGACTGCGAAGAGTTTTGCGGGGCCCAAATCCAACATTTTTGACAATCCCCCAGTTTCCCCCGAAAACCCAAAAAACCCCTAAAAACCGGATAAAACTTTCTTTTCCTAAAACTCTTTCCCCAACAGTATACCCCTGGAAACACTTCCCCCGTTTCTGATTTTGATTTGACGGTTTTTATTTTCCCACTTGATTTCTCACTTAAGACACCCCCTCTCCCCTAAAAGACAAAATTAGGCCCCTTTTTGGTCGCCCCGTAAGTTTTTCCGGATTAGACTCCCCCCCCCTTTATTTAGAGATTGAATTTTTCGGGGGGAATTTTTTTTCCCTGTATTTGACCCCCCTTATGGCCCCCCTCCCCCCCCCCCCCCCCCCCCTCTTTTTTCGAAAAAAACCCTGTTTTAAGGGGAACTTTCACCCCTCAAAAGCAGAAATTCCCGGCCCCCCCCCTTTATTCCCCCCCCAGATTTTGTTTTAATTTTTGGTTTTTTTTTTTTTTTTTTTTTTAAGGAATTGGGGTAGTTGATTTTTTTGGTTTTTTTTCCTGGTTTTTTTTTTGGAATTTTAATTGGGGGTTAAATTGTTTTTTCGTGTTTTTGGGGAATTTTGTTTTTTTTTTTTTTTTTTTTATAGGGGGTGGGGGTTGGGGTTTTTTGGAAAAGGGGTTTTTATTGAAAGGGGCTTTTTTTTTTGTTGGGGGGGTTTGGGTTTTGTGAAATTTTTTCCCCTTTTTTTTTTTTTTTTAAAATTCTTTTGGTATTTGGGTTTTGTTTTGTTGGTTTTTTTATTTTTGTTTTCATTCCCTTTTTTTAAAATTTTGTTTTTTTGGTTAAATTTTTTTTGGTTTTTTGGGGGTTTTTTTTGTATTTTTTTTAATTTCCCCTTTTTGATTTGGGGTTTTTGGGTTCCCCCCCCCTTATTTTATTGGTTAATTAAATTTTTTGTTTTTTTTTTTTTTTTTTTTGTTATTTTTTGTTGGTTTGGTTTTTTTGTTTTTGGGGTTTTTGTTTTTTTGTTTTCTTTTTAAAGCCCTGATTTAAGGGAAACCCTTTTTTTCCTCCCACAAATTTTTCCCACCCCTAGGGCCCCCCCAAACCCCAAAAAACTTTGGCCCTTCAAAAAAAAATGGATCCTAAATGTTTGATGATGGGGGTTTGATTAATGATAAATGATGATCAGATAAAGAGGGTTTAACCCCCAGATGGTTTGAATGGAAAAAACCCGATGATAAAAAAAGAAAATTGTTTTGGGTCATATAATGATGATCTTGATGATAATGTAAATGTGCCGATGATGGGATGTGTTATAATGACGCCCGACGATAACGAGGAAAAGGCCCGACGCCCGATGACCCTAAAGACGCCCCGAGACAACCCCCGGTGGCGTCGGCCCCCATCGCCCAAAGAAATTTTACACGCGGCCCAAAGGACACCCGGGTGGGGTTGAAAAGACGAAAAAACTTTCGACGCCCAACGACAAACCCCCAAACGAAAACCCGCCCGACGAGGGTTGATAAGGGATAAATGACCCCAAAATTTCCATGACGACAAACGCCCGATGACTCCCTTTTGGGGGGGTAAAAGAACAAAGATCAAAAAAAAAAACGAAAAGAGGGAAGAAGAAGTTTAGAGGGATGTGATGATTTTGTTAAATGTGAGTTTGTGATGTTTGACCCCGGATGAGGAAAAAAAGAACTTTAAAACCGGGGGGGAAAAAAAAAAACAAAAAAAGAAAAATTTTACAACGGTTAAATTGGGCAACCCAAGGGGACGGGGAAAACACCTCTGACTACAGAAAGAACAAAGAGCGGGGGAAAAATGAGGCAGAACTAAAAAACCCCCCAGAAAGGGGGGAAAGAACGAAAAGAAAGAAAGAAATGAAGGAGAACAGTGGGAAAGAGAAAAAAAAAGCCAATTGGGCCCGCTGCATGTAACTTTTCTTCAATGCAAAAACCCAACCCAAAACCCCATGGGGGGACGGGCCCGGAAAAAGAAGCAAAAGAGCAATTTTGTTTTTTGGGTTGGGGGTTTTTGTTTTTTGTTTTTTTGTTTGGGTGTGTGTGTGTTTTTGTGTTTTGGTGTGTGTGTGTGGGGGGGTGCTTTGTAGGTATGTGGTTGCGGGGGTGGTGTGTGTGTGTGATTTTGTGTGTGTGTGTTTTGGTTGTGTGAGTGTGGGGGTGTGGGGTTGGGAATTTGAGGGAGAAAAGGGAGAGAGAGAAGAGAAAAGAGAGAGACGCACGCGGGGGAAGCGTGCTTTTATGGTTCCCACAAGGTGTACTTTCCCGTGCTTTTACCTGGTTTTTGTGTTTTTTATTGAATGGGGGTTTTTTGTTTTTGCGTGGGGGCACCATATTTTGTGTGTGTGGTGTGTTGTTTGTGTGTGTGTGTGTGTTTGTGGGGTTGTTTTGTGTGTGGTGTGTGTGTGTCTGTTTTGTCGGGTCTGTCTTTTCCTGCCCGGGCCCGGGTCGTCAGTCTGTCTGTCTTTCTGTTTTCCCCCTTGTGTTTTGTTTTGTGTGTGCCCTTTTGTATGTGCGTGTTTAAATAAAAAAAAAAAATTTGAATTGTCCAGAGAAAGGAATGGCTCGCGCGCCCCCCGGCCCGGGGCCCGGCGCGCGCCCCCCAAAAAAGGAACAGAGAGAGAGGGGAAAAAAGGGGGGAGAGAGAGGGGAGAGGGGGAATTAAGGAAAAAGGGGAAAAGGGAAGAAAAAAGAAAACCAAAAAAAGAGGAAGAAAAAAGAGAAAAAAAATAGGAGACAAGAAGGAAAGAAAAAAACCCCAGTTTTAAGACAAAAGACCTTTTTGGGTTTGTGTGGTTGGGGGCGGGGGTTTGGGGCCGGCATAAAAAGGTTGGGTTGGGGGGGGGGGTGTTTTTGGGGGGTATTTTTGGGGGCCAAACCCGGGCCCCCGGGATGTAGGAAATTCCCCCCCAAAGTTTGGTTTTGGGGGAGGGGGGAGGGGGGGGGTTCGGGAACCCGGGATTTTTTTTTTATTTCCCCTGCGCCCATCCGAATTTAAAAACGCAATTCTGAAAAAAAATCAAGGCAGCGTCCCTTCGGCCACAAAAGAAAAAAAAATGCAGGCCGGGGAAATGTATGGGGGGATTTTTCATTTCAAAAGCCCGGAAATATTTCTTTTCCCCCCCCCGAAAAGAGAATTTAATTTTCCCGGTGTTTATTTTTTTTTATTAAAAGTTTTTTTTTTTTTCCTTTGCTTTTTTGATCCGAATTTAAAACTCAGCATGACAACAAAAAACTAGGACTCATCCCAAACCAGTCCAAAATTTTCCAAATTTAAAGGGTTTTGTCATTTTTTCTTTTCCTCTTTTCCTTTTACAAACCCCTATGCTTTAGCACCCGTCAAAAGCCCCCAAAACCCAAAAACTGTTGAAAGCTTTTTTTTTAAAAGCGCCTTAAAAAATTTCGCGGCAAAAGGGGGTTTTTTTTAATAAGTTTCTTCATCAAACATTATTTTTTTCTCACGGGGGAAATTGGGGCCCTCGGTACTTTGCAATTTTGTCACTTTCCCAACGCGTCTCCAACAGTTTAGCAAAATTTTTTTTTTTTTTCCCAGGAAAAAAATCACACGAGCACTGCGGGGGGGGAAAACTTTCCAAAACCCTACACCCACAGTTTGAAAAAGAGATAAAAACCCCCCCGGAAAAGAAAAAAAAAACCCCAAAGGGCCTGCGCCCCGTAATTTTTTAACCCCGATGAACAAAAAGAAAAATAAAAAGAGAACAAGAAACCCTAAAAAAAAAGTAAAAAACCCAGAGGGAAGGGAAAAAAAGGGAAACAAAAAAAACAAACAAAGAATAAAAGGAATAGGGGAAAAAGAAAAAAAAAAAGCGAGATACCCACTTCTTTTTCCCCTCTTCTCTCTCCCCTCTCTCTCTCTCTCTTCTTCTCTCCTCTCTTTTCCCAATTAAATTCCTTTAATTCGCCCCCTGAAAGTTGCCCCGGCGTCTCCACCCGAAATTTGTTGGCCCCCAGGGACTGGGAAAGGGCCAAACTGATCCAATCGCATACTGCACGTCCCCGATTTTAAATGCGTTTTTTTAATTGATTTAAGGAAAAAGGGGGCAAAAGAAAAAACCAATCCCCCCTACGCCGAGGGGGTTTGGGGCCCTTCCCCCGATCCTGCTGAAAACCCCCAAAACGAACTTTGGACCGGTTTCCCCACCCGTGGGGGGGGGGGGGTGGGATGGGGGCACCCTTGCTCCAAAAATTAAACCCGATCGTTTTTGATTTTGTTTGGGTCTCCCAAGGGCCAAGATTACACTTGGTTTTGAATTTTTAGTTTTCGTTTTTTTTTAAATATCCCCCTTTTTTTTTAACCCCTTTTGCAACCCTGATGGGGGCCCCCGGGTGGGGGGTTTCCGGCGGGTTTTCATCCTTTTTTCCAGACGACCAAGGCTATTAGTAAAACAATCTTTTCCCAGACGAAGGGCCTGACTGGGTTTTTCCCCACGAGTTCGGGAATTTTTTTGAAGGCGAATCCCTCATGCCATAGATGACTTGGGTTAAGCGACTCGTTTATTCAGGGACCCCCCCCTTTTTCCCCAATGTCCCAAAGGGAACCAAAATTTTTTTTTCCCCTTTTTTTTTTTTTTTTTCGCTGTCCCTAAAGGGCAGGAGCCTTTTGTTTGGGACTGGCGGGTTTGCTTCCGATGTGTTTGAACCATCGCCCATAATGAATTGGAGTATTTTACAGGGCGACAAAAAATTATGGTAAAAAAGTTAGATACTTTCTACACAAATTAACTCAAGGTGCTAAAACTTTTTTTTTTATTTGTTTTTTTAAGGGATTAATTGTTTTTTGTGAAATTTCATCAAATTCATTCTTTTTAATCTTTACTAACAAATAAGTGGGCCCAAACTGGGGGATAAACCCAAAGGTGAAAATTTTTGGGAAATACTACTCCCCCCAAAAGTTAAAACCCCTTCCGCCCTACCCAAACTTTGCCCCAAAAACGGGGTTTAAAAACCACGAAAAAAGCGAAGGGAAAAGACATCCCCCCCATTTCAGGGGTATCTTTAAACCAAACGCAGCTTTATAAATTTAGCTAAACTTTTCCCCAAAACTATAACCCCAAAATTTCCCATGGTTTTTGAAAGATTAATCCCATTACCAAAAAGCTTTTCCCTTTTTTCCACCCCGGCGCCAGTCAGGCGAACAATCAGGAAAATTAAAGGGTTTGGGAGGTCGGGCTGGGGCCCCGCTCCGCCCCACACCCCTGCTCCCCCCGGGCGTTCCGGTTGTCTTTTTGGGACTTTGCATCAGGCCTTTCAGAAACCGGGGTTTACCTCTTTCAAAAAAATAGAAGTGGGTTTTAAAAAGGGGAAAAGAACCGAATGATCTCGGGACCCGTCCCCCCCAAACTGGGCCCCCCCCGTCTAGACACCCAGACGGGCCCCCAAAGGGCCCGCCCGGGGGGTTTGTCCCCCGTCCCGGGCACCCCCCGGGCAGGTTTAGTGGTTATGGGAATAAGGGCCCCCAAAACTTTCTGGATGAGACAGTGCTGTGGTTGGGCCCCCGCCCAGTGATGAAAGTGCGGGGTTTTGGCCCGTCATGATTCATTGCTTTTGGCCCGGGCCCAATCAGTGATGCCAGTCCCGTGGCTGGCCAACGGGATGGAACAGTCCCCTGTGGTTTAAGCCGCCCATTTGATGACTTTTGGTGGGGGCCCCTTGGCCCAACCCAGTGATGAAAAATTGGTGTGGCGGGCCCCCGTCAGTAAAGAAAAGGGTGTGGGGGCCCCCATCGTTAAATCCCAGTGCTGTGGCTGGTTTGGCCTACATTTGTTGACAGGGCGGGTTTTTGGGGCTCCCCATCATTTGATGACAGGCTGTGGAGGGGCTGGCCATAAGGATGAAAAAGTGCTGGGGCTGGCGGGGCCACAGTGTTTAAACAGTGGCTGGGGTTTGGGCCCCATCAGGGGTTTAAAAGGGCGGGGGCGGGGTTTGGGCCTTTCCAGTGATGACAGTGGGGGGTTTTGGCCATAAATGTTTGACGGCCCCCGTGGCGGCTGGCCATCCAGTGATGACATTTGGCTGTGGTTTGGCCATCAGTGTTGCAGTGCTGGGGCGGGCCCTGGCCTTCGGGGGTTTAAACAGTGCGGGGTTGGGGACATCAGGGATGAAAAAGGGGCTTTTGCCCCTGGCCTTTTCCAGTGTTTGACAGTGCTGTGATGGCCATCATGATGACATGTTTGGGGCGGGACGGGCCATCAGGGGATGACATTTGCTTTTATTTGGCCCCACCCAGGGGAGGGGAAAGAAATTTTGTGACGGGCCCTGTCATGATGCCCGGGCTGTGGCTAAATGGCCCTTCAGTGATGCCCGGGTTGTGTGCGGGCCATCAGTGATAAAGTGCTGGGCTAGCCATCATTTTTTGGGGGGGATCACAATGGTGGGGCTACCCCATCAGTGATACAGGGGCTGTGGCTGGCCATGAGTGATGCCCTTGTTTGGGGCCCTTGGCCCATCGTGATGACGTCCCCGGGGCCCCTGACGGGCCCGTCAGGGGAGGGAAAAGTGCTGGGGCCCGGGCTTCCAGTGATGACGTGCTGTGGCTGGCCATAAAGTGATAAACGTACTGTGGGGCCATCTTTTAAAAATAAAAAGTGCTGTGGTGGCTACCCCCGTGATGACGGGGTGCTGGGGGCGGGCCAAACCCATTTGATGCGTGCTTTTGGCGGGCCCTTAAAGTGATGCCCGTGCTGGGGCGGGCCTTCCGGGGATGAAAAATGCTGTGGGGGCCCCAACAGTGTTTAACGGGGCCCCTTTCCGGGGCCCAAACAGTGAAAACCCAGTGCTTTTGGCGGGCCCCGTCAGTGTTTGGACAGTGCTGTGGTTGGCGGGGCCGTCATTTGACCTTTTGCTCCCGGCCCTGACGGGCCCGTCGTGATGCCCAGTGCCCCCACAAACCCCCCCCTTTTGGCTGGCCTTTCCAGTTGACCTTGTGGGGTGGGTGGGGCCCCCATTTTTTTTTTTCCCCCACCGCCCATGATGCAGTGTTTGGGGGGGCGGGGTTGGCCCCATCAATTTTACATTTGCGGGGCCGGGCCCATCAGTGTGACATTTGTTTGGGGCGGCTGGCCCTCAGGGATAACAGTGCGTGGGGGGCCCCATCAGTGAAAACCCAAGTGCTGGGGCCCCGGGCCCCGTCCCGTGAAAAACAGTGCTGGGGCCCGGCCCCCCCTTGGCCGTAAAAGTGATGACAGTGCTTTGGTGGTGGCCGTCAGGGGAAGACATTCCCTGGGGCCCTGACGGGCCGTCAGTGATGAAAAATTTCCCTTGTGGTTTGCCACAGTGTTTGCCCGGGGGCCTGTGCCCGGGGCCGTAAAGTGTTGACAAGGGTTTTGAGGGCCCCCATCAGTGATGAAATTTTGCTGGGGGCGGGCCCTGGCCATCATTGAGGGTTTTAGGGGCCCTTTTTTTAGCGGGCCCTTGGCCTTTCCAGTGATGACGGGCTGGGGGCTGGCTGGCCCATAAAGTGTTGACAGTGCTGGGGCGGGCCCCATCAGGGGGGAACAGTCCCTTGGGGCTGACTGGCCATCAGTGATAAACATTGTTTGTGGTTTGGACTGGCCATTAGTGATGACAGGCTGGGGCCCGGCCGCCATTTGATGAAAGTGCTGTGGCGGTTTTTAAAGTGTTTGACAGTGGTTTTTTGGAGGTGGCCCACCCAGTGAATGCCCGTGCTTTTGGTTGACGGGCCCAGTGAATGACACCCCCCCCCCTGGGGCCCGGGCCCCTCAGGGTTGTTTTGGGCTGTGGTTTTGGCCCCCCCCATGATGAAAAGGGGCGGTGGCGGGCTCCCCAATCTTTGATGACAGTCCCTGGGCCCCTGACTGGCCATCAGTGTTTGACATTCCCTTGGGCTGGCCACCAGTGTTGAAAATTTGGGGGGCGGGCCCCATCAGTGATGACATTTTGCTGGGGGGCCATCAGTGAGGAAAAGGGGCCGTGGCGGGCCATCAGTGATGCCCAATGCTGGGGCTGGCCATCAGTGATAAACCAAGGGGTGTGGTACCCCCGTAATTGTGACAATTGGTGGGGCTACCCCCGTCAGGGGTAAACAATGGTGGGGCTGGCCATAAATTTATGACATTTCCCTGTTGGCCCCGGACGGGCCCCCAAAAATTTTTTTGCCAGTGCTGTGGCGGGCCACCCCAGTGATGACAATGGTGGGCAGGGCCATCAGTGATGACAAGTGTTGGGGGTGGCCCATCATTTTTTTGACCAAGTCCCCTTGGGCCCTGGCCTTTTTTTTTCCCCAGGGGATGACAATGTTTTGGGGCCCTTTTGGCCCATTCCGTAAAGCCCTTTGGTGTGGCTAGCCCAGTGAGGGAAAAATGGTTTGTGGCTAGGCCCCGTCAGTGTTTGAAAAAATGCTGTGGGGGGCCCCCCAGTGATGAAAAATGCTGTGGCTTGGCCCATCTGTAGGGACAAGGGTGTGGCAACCCCCCGGTTGGATGCCCCAATTTTGGTTGTGGCTGGCCCAAAATTTGGAGGGGAAAATTGGTGGGGGGCCGGCCACCCCAGTGATTGACGGGGCCTGTAGGCGGGGCCATCAGTGATACAACCCGGGGGCCGGGGCCATCATTGATACAAGGGTTTGGGGCTACCCCTCAGTGATAAAAATGGTGGGGGGGGCCACCCATTTGAGGGACAATGGGGTGGCGGGCCCCCGTCATTAAAGGACAATGGGTGGCAAGGCCCCATCAGTGAGGGCCAGTCCCTGGGGCCCGGGAAAGGCCGGTCAGTGATGACAGTGCTGGGGGCTGGCCATCGGGTGATGCCCTTTTGGTGTGGGCGGGCCCCCCGCGTAAATGCCAATGCTGTGACTGGCCCCCCATGAGGGCCCAATTGTGTTGGGGGCCCTTCGTGAGGACAATGCGGTGACGGGGCCCTTTGTGATAAACCAATGGGGTGGGCGGCCGCGGGTGATGACAGTGTTTTGGGTGGCTGGCCTTTTTTCCGGGTTGATGACAAGGGGTTTGGGGCGGGCCCCATCGGTGATGAAATTTGGGTTTTTGGCTGGCCACCCCGGGGATGACAGGGGCCTGTGGTTTGGGCCTCAGTGATGCAGTGCTGGGGGTTGGGGCCCGTCATTGATAAACAGTGCTTTTGGCGGGGCCCGCCCAGCTTCTCGGGGGGTAAAATTCCCCCTTTGGGTTTTTATTTTTTTTGACTTTTAATCCGATTTAAAACATTCATGGCGATTTTCCCGGGCTAACACCGCGCCAGGCGAAAAAAGTGGGTCTAAAAAAAGTCGGGGGTTCGTTTGGGTTTTAAAACCTCACGGGCTGATATTTTTTCAAAGGTGGACTGAGCCCCCCCCAAAAAAGTTTTTAAACCCTAAATTATTTGAAAAATGAAAAAACAAAAAAGGGATTTTGGGGAAATGACAGAAAACCCAAAAATGGCTTTTTGGGGTCCATCAAAAATTTCCAGATTTGAACGGGTTTTTAATCATTAAAGGGGGGGTTTTGTTTTTTTTTTGTTTTTGTTTTTGTTTTTCAGATTTTGGGGAAAATTTTCCCCAAAAATCGGCGGTACCTCAACGTAATATCCTCAATTCCCAAGGAAAGCGAAATTTGAGGGGCCCATATTCACCCCCAAACCCAAAAAAAGGGGGTTTTGTGGGAGTATGCGAATTTTTTTTGATTTAGTTCTATGGGCCCCGGCATTGGGCGTGTTTTTCCCTTCTCCCCGGATCGCTGTTTTTTGTGGATATTTTTCCCCCCGGGCAGTTTACAGGAAAAAAGTTAACCCGGGGGTAAATTTTTGCCTCTGTGTGTGTGTGTGGGGTTTGTTTTTGTGTTGTTGTTTTGTGTGTGTGTGTTGTGTGGAATCTCTGTGTTGTGTTTTGTTTGTGTTTGTGTGTGTTTGTGTGTGTGGGTGTGTTTTGGGTGTGTGTCCTGGGGGGTATGGTTTCCCTAGGCCTGTGCCCGTGCGCGCACTTTGGGGGTAGGGGTTGAGTGAGCATGCACACAAAATATGCGCGCACGTCCTCCCTCCCCTCCCTCTCCCCCTCTATCCCCTCTCCTTCTCCCCTCTCTCATCTTCCTTTCTGGTGGGGGTGTGTGTTTTTGTTGGTGTGTGTTGGTGTTTGTTGTGTGCGCTTTGTGTTTTTGGATTTGGCCCCCACCCCGGGGCGGCGCGCAGGGGGTGTGTGTGTGTTTTTGGGTTTGTTTTTGTGTGTGTGGGGGGTTTTGCGGGGGCGCACGGGTTTTTAGACGTTTTTTTTGTTTTGAGTTTTTTTATAAAAAACCTTTTCCCCGGGCAGGGCCCACACATCCCTTTAAATATGTGTGTTTTGTTGGTTGTGTGTTTTGGGTGTGTGTTGTGTGTGTGGTTGTGTGTTTTTTTGGTTGTGTTTGTGTTTGTGTGGGGTTGTGGTGTGGGGTATTTTTTTGGCGCCCCCGTGCCCGCTTTGGTTTCCCCGGGGTTTGGTTTGTTTTTTGTTTCCTATACCTGTGCACCCACCCCCACATACCTTTGTTGGTGTGTGTGTGTTTGTTGCCCCCCCAGGGGCGGCCCCGGGGTGCATGTGGGGTTTTTGGGGTTTTTTGGCTTTGCGTGCTTTTGTGGGAACTTTGCCTGCTGGCGTCCCGTGCGTGTTTTTTTGTGGTAGTGTTGTGGTTGTGGGGTGTGGGTGGTGATCGCGGTCGGGGCGCGCGCGGGCGCGCCGCCGGGAAAGCCCCCAAGGTTGTTTTTTTAGGGTTTTTTTGGGGGGGCCCGTTTTGGGAGTGCTTTGCGTTGTGGTGTTTGTTTTTGTGTGTGGGGTGTGTTGGTGGGTCTTTTAACCGCCGCCCCCGGGGGGCCGGCGGGGGGAGCCCCCCGCCGGCCGGTTTTTTGGTTTTTTTGGTGTGGTCGTGTGGAAAAAAGGGGGCCCGCGGGGGGCCCGCCCCCCTGCGTTTTGGGTGTATTTTTGGGTGGAAGTTTGGTGGCGCGCGGGGCGCCGGGGGTTTGGGGGTGGTGAGGTGTTTGGGGTGGGGGGGGGGTGTGGGGGGTTGTGTGGTGTGTTTTGTGGGTTTAATTTGCATGGGGTGGAAATTTTTTTTGGCTTTTTTTATTTCCCTTTATGAAATTTTTTAAATGGGGTATTTTTTAAAACTGTCAGGGATTACTAAAACCCATCTATTTTGGGAGGTTCTTTTTAATTTTTTCTTTCTTTTTTTTCTTTTTTTTTTTTTTTGTTTAAAAAAAAAAATTATTTAAAGAATGGGAATCGGGCCCAAAAACCCTTTTTTCTTTTTCCCAAAAATTTTTTCTAGGCAGGGTTTTTCCCCCTTGTCCGCGGGTTTGGTGAAAGCGCCCGGGAAAACCTTTGGCCCCAAGGATTTCTCTTTTTCCTCTCTCCCCAATCTTTTCTCTCCCCTTTTTCTCTCCCCTTTCATTTTTCGGAATTTTCCCTTCTCCCTCTTGGTTTTTCCTTTTCCTTTTAATTTATTTCCTTTTTTTCCCCACCCCCTTTCCTTTTTCTTTTCCGGGGTTCCCTGGGATAAATTTTGGTTTTTCCCCCCTTTTTCCTTTTTTCCCTCCCTCCCCCCTTCCTCTCCCCCCCCCACCCCCCCTTCCCCCCACCTTTTCCCATTTTTTTCCCTTTTCCTTTTCCTTTTTTTCCTCTCCCCCCCCCTTTGTTCCCCTCCCCCCTTTTTTTTTCCCCCCAAACTTTTTTTTGGGGAAAAAAAAATTTTTTTTTTTTAAAAAAACCCCCCCTTTTTTTTTTTTTTTAAAATTTTTTTTTTTTTTAAAACCCTTTTTTTCCTTTTAAATTTTTTTTGGAAAAAAATTTTTTTTTGGGGGGGGTTTTTTTTTTCCCCCCTTTTTTTTTTGGGGGGGGGGGTTTTTTTTTTTTTTTTTGGGGGTTTTTTTTTTTTTTTTAAATTTTTTTCATTTTCCCCCCTTTTTTTTTCCCCCCTTCCCCCCTTTTTGGCCCCCCCCCCCCTTTTTTTTTTTTTTTTTTTTCCCCCCCCCCTTTTTTTTTTTTTTTTTTTGGGGGGGGAAAAAATTTTTTTTTAAAAAACCCCCCCCCCAAACCCCCCCCCAAAAGGGCCCCCCAAATTTTTTTTTTTTGGTCCCCCCCCAAAAAATTCGGGGGAAAACCCCCCCCAACCCCCCCCCCGGGTTTTTTTCCCTT
>JAMYXO010000302.1:0-54623 GCA_033310375.1 Conus canariensis | reverse complement strand
ACAACACCTCAGGAATAAGGTAAAGGATGGGTGGGCCCAAGTTGAAAAAAACTTTCATGCATTTTCTACTCTCCCCACCCAAGACAGAAATCATGACCCGTGATTATGCACCAATATCAATTTTCTTGTACTCATTTTTCCAGTTTGCTTATTCATGTTTGCTTTTAGCTACTGTTTGATTTTCATGTAAATAATTTTGGGTCCAAACCCCGGTAACCATGTACTCAATAGTGATGCACGGCTTGGATGCACAAACCAAATGAATTTACATTTGGCATGATACATGAAGCATGACAGAGTAGGTGTCCATGACATTTATCCCCCTTAAGTTCAAAATTCTGCATGGTGATGACTATCCGCTAAAATTTGGGATTTAACTTGCATTGGGGAAAGATGGGTTTATTGAGGGGGGGGGGGGGGGGGGAAGGAAATTTGGAGGGGGTGTGATGGAGTAAGGTGTAGGAATAGAGAAAAAGGGTGAAGATGGTGGATGCCAATTAGGCCAGGAGCATACAGATGGAGCCACAAGTTAATGTAATGTTTTTTATTTACATAGGAAAAGGGAGTAGACGAGGAAAAGGGAAGTGCCTGAAAAGAACAAAATAAAAATATCAAATAAGATGGCAAGCAAAAATAATAAAGGGCACAATGTTTATAGTGTGGTAAATTTGAATAGAAAAAAATAAAGATGGTTTTGACATAAGCTGGGTATTATAGTTACTCTTTTCCCAATAAATTTTTTGTGGTGGGGACCTTTATGCAAGGCAAACCACAGTGAGAGTTTATTTTCTCTCCAATTATTCAATAGTACTGTTCCAAACAGCCATTAACCACCAATTAGTCAGTTTACCCGCAGCCCTTTAATACATGCTATTGGCTGCACAGACAATAGCCGGAGGTGCTGTTCTCACAGGAAAACAGTGTATGGTGCCATAATAAAGTGCCATAGATCTACTTTTCTGTCGATCTGCCAACACATGGACTGATGGGCGGTGGATTTTTCTGTGGTCTGTGACCATGGGGCAGCTTTTTCTCCTCAGGCCGCACGCACATGGAATCATGTCTCGCCTGAACACTAGCACTTAGACCACTCCTTAAGGGTTTTCAGGGGGAAAGGGTGAAATTAAGAAGGGAACAAATAACATAAGAGAAGTGAATTATTGATGGAAAGAAGCTAAACAAGCCCCATGAGAGATTCAAGCAGGGTTTAGGGATTTTGTGTTTCTTTGACATGTGCGTTTATCCACAAGGCCACATGAACTCAGAACTCAGGATGGTTTACTTCATATAAAGGCCATTGCCCCGTATGAAGGGGGGATGGAGAAAGTAACAACCCAAAGTATGAATTTTACATATAACACATCAAAGACTGGATGAAATTCTTATTCACAAAGTCATAAATGATCAAAATTGAAATGCCATGAACAAGTAAAATGAGAAATTTCTTACTACACTTTCATTTTGAGATTTCCATAAGCAGGACTTAACCGAAATTTTACAGGGATCCGTGGAAAACTTAAACTGGTTTTATTGCCGTGTTTAACTGTATAGAGATAACTTGCAGTGCTCAGCATAAAAAAAAAATGCATTTCGTCTTCTTTTCCTAATTGCAAAGTGGACAAGTCGGAAACCATTCCAAGTTTGTTTACAGTAGCGATACCAGTGTTGTGTAATGTCTGAAATTCCAAGTCAAACTTCGGTCATGATTAACTTCAAGTGTTCGCTAAATCCATTTGCAGATAAAGTTTGACATCGTGAACTTTTACAATATGTCTGATACAGGGTTTAAATCTATTGCTATTTTTGATCGTGAGCGTCCCTTTCTTGCCACCTGCATGCAATCAATCTTCTTTAAATTCACAAAGAAATAATCTATCATTTTGAACCCCATGGTTTATCCAAACAAAAACCAAATCCAAATTTATATAATTGACTAGGGATATTTGACACCATTTTTCTTTTATCTCTTACATCGTGTCATTTAACATCACATAGGCTTTCCGGGGTAATCAATAATCATTCATTTAGTTAATTTCAACCAGTATCGAATTACAGCTTAATGCAGAATTTAAAATTTAAATAGGATATCGTATTGGTCTCTCCAAGACAAGTCATTGGGCGTTCGCATTTTGACTCAAAATTTCTTTAAGGCAAAAAGATGTACTTTTTCGCAATGGCGGGCTGCAACATTAGTCCCCAAAAGTTCTGCACCGTACTGAGCAATGGGTTGAACCTGGGAAACAAATAACTTCAACAAAAAATCTGAAACTAGAATTTTTCCAAACATGAAGTTTTCTCAAATACAAAGCAGAGCTTTCTTTGCTTTACTTACAGGTCATTGCATGCTGATGTGAAGCCGAGTTTTTTTTGAAAACAATTTTACCCAAGTATTTTATAAGCATTTACCACAGGCATCACAGCATGGTTTACTTTCCCGTGTTCTCTCGCTGCTAAAAATAACCACCTTTTCTGAACACAAATTATATTGCTCTTACCAAAATTCACTTTCAGATCAAGAGAAAAAGCTGCGCTTACAGACTATTTAAATGGGTTTGAAAAACCAATTATTTGTCTTTGATAACAGTACACATCATCTGCGAGTAGTAAGATAAGAGCTGAAAATGGTCGATTGTAAACATTGCAGCATGCTTACCATTTTGAATTATTTCTGTGGCAAGGAGTGGGATTGTAACATTGCAGCATGCTTACCATTTTTGAATTTTTCTGTGGCAAGGAGTGGTTTTGTAAACATTGCAGCATGCTTACCATTTTGAATTGTTTCTGTGGCAAGGAGTGGATTGTTAAACATTGCAGCTTGCTTACCATTTTGAATTATTTCTATGGAAAGGAATGGATTGAAAGATTCTTTTTGCTGTGCAGACATTACAAGACATTTTGGGTTTCTTTGGAAAGGGAGAATTTAAACAATTGCAGCTTGCTTACCTTTTTTTTCCCATCTACACATCTTCCTCCTCAGGCACATGGACATCTGTCATCGAACACCAGGACAGAGCACCCGGGACCCAAACCCTCTGTGTTTTTTTCCTGACTCTGCTGAGAGAAAGACATGATAGAAATCAACAGGTGAAACACCTTCCAAGTGTGTATCCTGTGGCATTTCTCTGGAAATGTCAGTGATCCAGACTGTGTGCCATTTTGAATAGATGGTGTCATCATCATTGCTGACCGTGGGGCTTGGTTGGACATGTATGTCATTGTTTGACGTTTTTGGATGGTGTTGTATTATACATCTGTAACATGTGTGATGGACTGTGGAATTTATCTCCTTACTCACTTAGTTTTATATTTAAAAGGGTTTTAAAAAAAAAAAAAAGGGTTTCCCGAAAAAAATTTCCCCATCTTTCATCTGCTTTTCCCTTTTCTTTGGTTTTTTCCTGTTTTCATTTTTCCATCCCCTGGTTTCCCAAATTTTTAATACCAGTTAAAAAATTTTGAACATAACCCCAATTCTTTTTCCACTTTTCGTTTGCCCCCAAAACTTTAAAAAAAATTTACTACTGATTTTGGGAATTTGATTGTGTCTAGGGAGATTCCTAGCCCAACCCCCAGGGGACATTTAAAATACTGTTTATTTGTTTCAAAAATTGGTTTTTTCAGCCAGGCTCCCCCTGCTCTCGGACATTTCATATTTTTTTTTTTTAAAATTTTTTTTTTACAAAAACATTTCCAATTTGTGAGGAGGACTTGTTTTTGATTACTTATTGCTCAGCGGCTCATGCCCCCGGAATGTTCAAAAACACTCTCGGACATTTCCCCTCTCTCTGTGAAAAAAACCCCGGGTTTCCCTTGGCACAAAAAAGTATCAACCCAAGCAGAGTTTTTGTAATTCTAAACTCCTTTCTGTTTTTGGGGGGACAGGGCTGGTTTTAAACCTTCCCAAAAAATTGTTTTAATTTTACACTGTTTTAAAACCCTTGATCCCTGAAACATTTTTTTTTTTGCTTTGTTTTCCAATCTTGCCCCATTAAAAGGTGAGTTTCCCCAAGTTTCCTCCCAAGGGTTTAAATTTTGCCCGAAAATTTTCCCCCAAACACAGCATGAAACCCAAAATTCACGGGTTGTGTAAAGACCTGTTTTTAAGGGGTTTTGGAAAACATGTTTTTTTTTTCCCCAGATCTGCCCCAAATTTGAAAAAAATTTTCCCTTCCCAATCTGCCTTTATTTATCGGAAAAAGAGGGAGCTTTTTGCCCTGATGGCCCAAACGGTCTACTTTTTTTCACACAGCAGTACAAAGGTAAAGGGGTTTCATGGTGCATACCAATATGTCGTTTCACTTTAAAAAAACAGGGTGGTCATAGGAATTTTGAATTTGCACAACAGTGGGAATATCCCACACTTTATTTGGTGTATCCACAAAGCCTTGGCTTGGATTTTTACAAGATTTAAATTTTGAGTTTTTCATTTGTTTTAAAACCCAAATGTGGAAAAAAAAACCCTTTTTTTAGGGGGTTTTGAGAAAGTTTGAAAAAAAATGGTGTATTATTTAAAAAAAAAAGGAGAAGCCCTTACATGGGACAGTTTTTCGGGATGGGGGGGGCCCAAAAATTTCCCCCCACCCTCCCTGGGGGCCCTGTGGACTGAAAAAGAACTGAAAAAAATTCCCCCCCACCTTGTTTAAATTTAACAGAAAAATGCCCAAATGATCTTCAACCTTCCCAAAAACCTCTACCCCAGAGTAGTGTATTTGTTTCTCATGATGGGGCCCCAATATTTAAACCCGTTTGGTCTTCCACCAGAAAAAAAAGGTTTTACCCCAATTCTTTCTCATAAAAATACTGGGGTAGTCAACCCCCCTTCACAACACCACACACACCACCCCCCCTCCAAACCCACAAACAAAACCAAAGGGGGGCAGGCTGCTTTTGGGGCGTTTGGAACCCCATTGTTAAAATTGGGGCATTGGGAAGGAAAAATTTGTGTTTTGGTTCATTTTTGGCCCTTGTTAATGACAAGAAAAATTAGATGTAGTAAAACTTTTTTTGGGGGGTTTGTATGAAACTTTATTTGGAAAACCAACAACAGGAACTTTAAAAAACAGAAGTGGAAGACTGTTTTACACTGAGTGTTCAATGTACAGAAATTCCCCTTTTGGGGCTTTGTAATTTTTTAGGGTATATATTAATAGATTACCTGAATATTCATAAGGGAAAATGGTGTTAAATTTTTACAGTATTCTCATACTGGCTTTTTTCAACTTTTTAAAATTTTTGTATTACCCTGAATTTTCCCATCATGACATTGTTTGTTAAATGTACAGTATTCCCCTTTACGGCTTTGTCACGTTTAGAATATTTTTAATTATCCTGCCCATATTCATCATGACAATGAGTTTTTCCTTTTTTCAGTATTTTTTATTGGCTTTGTAAACGTTTAGAGTTTTAAAAGAATTATCTGAAAATATTCATTAATGACAATGATTTTTGAAATTTCCAAAGGGTTTAAAAGGGGATTTTAATAAGGCTTTTGTCAGGGTTTTTAGGAGTATTTTTTTTTTAAAGGTATTATTTTTTTGTTTTTACCTCCATCATGAAAAAGGATTGTTAAATGTACAGTATTCCCCCAAAAGGGGCTTTGTCAAAGCGGGGAGTATATTATTTATAGTATTTTCCTGCTGTATTATCAGGGACACTGAGTGTTCAATGAACAGTTTTTCTCACACGGGGGTTTTTTAAAAGTGTAGAAAAAAAAATTTTCCGGGCTGTATTTATCAAAAGTTTAAAAGTCTCCCCTTTGTTTTGGGAAAAAAGTTTAAAAATTAAAACCCCCTACACCCACTTGTCAAAGTTAAAAATAATACCCTGCGGGGGGGGGGTTTTTGTAACTTTTCAGTAATTGAAAAAGGGGGTAAACTTTGTTTGTTGTGGTTGGGGGGGTTGTCCTAAAAAACCAAATCCCAAAACCTTTTTCCAAGTGAATGGTGTTTTGAATAGTGGGTTAGAAAAACACGTTACTCTTTTCTTGTTTTTTTGTAACCACTTTTTTCTTTATGATGTATCCCCAAACTTTTCCCTTTTTTTTTTTTTTTTTTTTTTTTTTTTTTTTTTTGAGGGGGGGGGGGGCGAAATTTTGGGCCCCAAAGTAATAAAAGTTGCACACTCGTGGATTTGGGTATACCCTGTTAAACTCTGGGGCCCTTATTAGTCCATGGTTTCCTGTGTTTTTTTTTTGCCCAAAATTATTGTTGTGGGTTTTTTTAATTTTAAAACTGGTGAAAAACAGTCAAGCAGAATGCTGGCACCATCGCACGTTTGGGGCCCTTTTTGACATGCCGGGCCTTTTTGTTAAAACCTGGATTTAGACAATAAAAATTTGTTCACACTGTTCCAGATTTGGAAACTGGGCTTTGGCTGTTTTCCAGGGTTCTTTTGGCTTTTGGCATTGCCCATTTTTTGTCTTTTTTTTTTCCCCCCCTTTTATCTGGTAAAAAAATCAGTGAAAGGGCCAGTTATTCTCTGTGTAGCCTTTTTTCATGTTTTTAGAATGTCAACAGTTTTGACAAAATTGCTTCTTTTGGGGGATTTTTTTTCTAAAATTTTTTTTTTCCCATGATCTGTTTTGTTTTTTTTTAAGTGATGGTTTTTGGTGAGTAATTTTTGGGCCCCCCCTAAAACGGTGGCTTTGGGGGTTTTGGGTTTCAAAAGGATGACTTTTTATTTTTTAAAATGAAAAATTTAAACCCCTTTGTATGTTTTTTGGGGTAAAAGAGGGGACCTAAGAAAAAAATTGCAGATTTCATTAGTCCTTTCTTGTCTTCTTTAATGGGGTTTGGACAGCCCTGATATCCCCTTTTGTGGTCGGTGGGCTATAAGCAGCATGCCCGCCTTCCCTTTTCCTCCCTTCATCCCTTCTTTTCCACCCCCTTTTTTTTTTTCCTTCCGACTTTCCCCTATTCCCCAAAATGCCCCCCTTTTTTCCCTTACGGGACCCCGACCCTATTCAGCCCAACCTTTACTTTCTTTGCCATCCCCCCAACATAACCCCCCCGTTTGCTCACCCCACAAAACCCACAACACACCCCCCTCGCACGCACCCCCAGGTATGCCGTTTGGTGGCTGCTCTCCTTTAACAAAATCCCTTCTCATTTTCACCCTTTTTCCTTTTTTTCCCAACTCATTATCTTTTTTCCCCAGCTGTTTTTTCCCCCCAAGTGGGAACATGAACAGGAAATTTACCTTATGCCTTGTTATTGCCCTTGGTTGTAGACCCATTGCCTGCCATTTTCCCCTCCTTTTTTTCCTAACCATCCATATCCAAAAGTTTCCCTTTTTGGAGAGGAGGTGAGGGGTGGTTTTTGTGTGGGGGGATGGCCCGGGTTTGTTTTGAAAGTGTGATCTTTATTTAGAATGAACGAAGCCAATCCAGTTCTGCAGTTACATTCAAAAACCCCATTATTCCCGGGCTTCTTCCAATGCCCCAAAATTTTTTTTTTCCATTTCATTTCCCCCTGACATATTCGAAAACCCTTTACACCTTTTCATCCTTGACATTTTTTCCCTTCTTGCGCTTTTTTATCCCCGCAAATTTTAATGTGCCCTTCCCAAATCTCCTTGTTTGTACCCTTTTAAAAAGAAAATATTCCAGAAATGGGCTTTGCCACCAATGTTCTGTATACCAAGGTTTTCCCTCCCTTTCCCCCTTTCACTTCCATTCTATTTGCCACTTCTCTGATGACCAAAAAATTTTTTTTTTTGTCCGTTTTTCCCCTGTTTACTTTCCTGTTTGTTCACTTTTCCCTTTTTGCCCAAACCCGGCTGTTTTCACCTGATGCTGTACATGCTGTTTTTTTCTTTCCCCCCGCCCCCTATGGTTTCCTAGTATTTCTATCTTTGGTGTTCCTGCTTTCTTCCCCCATTTCTTCACATTTTTTTTGTAAAAATTAGCGGGTTACATGCCGAAAACTTTTAAAAATTTGGAAAAGGGGTGGAAAGTAATTTTTTATTTAATCAAAAAAGATCATAGGCCAAATGAATTTATGACAGATTTATCTTTTTCCGGGGAAATCACAAACTTGAATTTGATAATGCACAAAAAAGTATTCCAAATGCGTAAGATTTGGTCCATTTTCCCTTTAGGGGAAAAAGAGGTTGTGTTTATCCCATTGCCTTTTTTTCCCTGCCCTGTGTAGGGGGAAAAGGGTGAATGGGCGCTTCAATTTTTTTTTCAAACTCCACAGTAAAGGGTTGCACCTTTCTGCTGCCAAACTTTGTCGTTATTTTTAAAAATGAAGGGATTTTTGCTTAAATTTTGGGGGGGTTTCCCTTTACCTTTTTTACCCATCTGGAAAATTTTTGGTTTTAAAGCTGTTGTATTTTTCCCCCCATTTAATCTGTAGCTTGGAAAAGAGGAGGAGGGCGGCGCTCCACTTCTTATTTTCCCCGCTCATGCAATAAACAAATTTGTAACTGCAGGCATGACTTAAAATTTTTTTTTTCCTGGGTCAGCTGGGGCCGTACATGCAAGTGAAGGGGCAACTCTTTAAAATTAAAATGAAGGTTTCCCAAATGGGAAATGTAAAATGAACGGTACTTTCTATTAAAAGTAAACTGAACCCGGTTTCTGGTACTACTATAAATGTAAAAAAGAACGGGCTGCTTAGATATTTAAACCCGAACGTGCTAAATAAATGTAACGAAAAAGTGTTTTGATAACTGTAGATTTTAAAAATTTAAAAAGTGCTGTTTTTAAATGTCAACTGAAAAGTGCTTAAATTTTCCAAATTTTAAACCGAATACTTTTAAAAAATTTGGAAAAAGGGGGTGGAAAATAATTTCTTATTGAATACACAAAAAAAACATTTTCCCAAATGAATTATTTAATGATTTATTTCTCCGGAATTTTCAAAATTGACTAAAAATGCACAAAACGTATTCCAGTGCCTTTAAAATTGTGGTTTCCACTTCTTCCGTTTAGGGGAGAGAGGTTGTGTTTATCACCATTGCACATTTTCCATGCCCTGTGTAGGTGGGAATCAGGTGAATGGACGCTTCACTTGTTTCCAGCTCCACAGTAAGATTGCACCTTTCTGCTGCCAGCTTTGTCGTTATTCTTAAATCTGAAGCAATTTTGCTTAAATTTGGGTTCCTTCACCTTTTTGACCCATGCTGGAATTTTTCGTCTAAAGCTGTTGCTATTTATCTCCATATAATCTGTAGCTTGGAATGAGGAGGAGGAGGGCGCTCCACTTCTTATTCCCAGCTCACTGCAATATCAAATTTGTAACTGCAGGCATGCACTAAATTTTATTTCCATGGTCAGCTGGACCGTACATGCAAGCTGAACGGTGCAACTCTAAAATTAAACTGAATGGTGCAACTATAAATGTAAACTGAACTGTGCAACTCTAAATTTATACTGAACTGTGAAACTATGAATTGTAAACTGAACGGTACAACTCTAAATTTGAACTTTATGGTGCAACTCTAATTGTAAACTGAAGGGAATTACTATAGATATAAACTGAACAGTGCTACGATAAATGTAAAATGAACGGTGATACTGATAACTATAGATGTAAATTAGATAGTGCTGCTTAAATGTGAACTGAACAGTGCTTAATTCCAATTTCGTATCTGTACTTTCCAGCCACCTTGTTTCCATTGGATTCCTGTTTTTGGACATTTGGATACTCCTGTTAGACTCTCCTTTTTTTTTCCCAAAGCCCGGGTTTTCCCTTTTACCTTTTGGGAAACTTTCTATTCCACTTTGTGCATTATTACCACTCGCCATGTTTCTGCCTCAGCTGGAATTGTTTCAGCCTCTTGCACTTTCCCATTTCTATCCTTTTGTTTTGCATTGGTTTCCTCCCCTTTCAGTGTCTGCAGCTGTTATTTTTTTCCATTCTGTTTGGCTTGTACTCAAAATCAGATTGATCTCTTCTTGGGGTTTCCCAACTCTTAATAAACGTGTCTTGTGTTGTATGGTCCCCTACATTGCTTTACATTGAAAAAAAATGGTGAAATGGCTGCAACTACTTGTTCCCAACTCCACTTTACTTGATCTCCTCTCTCTCTCTCTTTTCTCTCTCTCCTCTTTTCTCTCTCTCTCTCTTCTATTCCCCAAATCATTTTATTACTGTTTTACATATCAGTCTTAGCTCCTGCCCCTTTCCCTTCTCCATTTTTGCATGTCTATTCTCTCACGTATCGCCACTATTTCTATGGCTATTGCACCCATCTTTTTTGCTTCTAGCTACCCTTCTTCTACAAAGAATGCACCTACCTCCACGTAAATCATGCCTAGCTTGCATTCCTTTCTTTGGCAATTCAGCCCTTTTCCCCAGTGATACTGTTTCCCTTTCATTTAGACTATTCCTCCCATTAATTCCCCATACATTTTTGGTTTTGGATTTTTGGTGCCTTGTTTCTCTCAGTCACCATCGGTCTATTACTTGATTTCCTGTCCCTTTTCTTGTCAGTTGTTAGTTACTCTTATCTACTAAACAGGCAGTTGAGAAAGCCACAAATCTTCTTTCATGCCCCACCAAAATAATTTTAAGCTTTCAGCATTTTAATCTGTCCCATCTATACTTGCAATTTTTTTTTTTCTAATTCAATCTCTAATGTTTATGGTTATCTAGTTGAATAATCCCCACCCCCACCACTTCACCCTAAAACCCCCACCACCACCCAACACCCCCAGCCTTTCACGTCCTTACCCAGGCTAACACAGTCCTTAGTACATTCCTTCCCTTTCCATTCCTTTAAACTTTCAACATAACTTCCATTCTGTTTTTTTTCCTTTAGTCGCAAATGGAATCAAAGTCAATTTTTGTCATGCATGTTTGGAAATAACTGGCGCAGAAGACAATATCCAAAAAAAAGCATGGAAAATATACAAAAATTTATTTCTTGCAAGCAAGTGTGCACACGCACACATACATGCATGCAGAATCCCCACCGCTAAGTGGCATCATAAAAATGGTTTGTAAACTTAGTACGGTAAAGCGCAGCATGTGGACTTGGTGTTGTGTGGATTTTAAAATGAATAGCATTTTTTCGAAAAAAGATGATGGCCCTTTTAAATGAGCAGGCTGTGCTATATTTTGAACCAGCAATTTAATTACTTTCCCTAAGCGTTGGTTACTATTTACAGTGTACTGCATACTATTAATGACTGGACAAGCTATGCATTTATGGGAAATGTCAGTGTGTGAAAGATAAATAATGTACTTGTTCAGTGTATTTGTGTGAGCCAGAGTATAGCTCACATAATCCTATATACACTTTGTGGAGGTGAGGATGGATGTGGTGTTTCTGTTAGTGACTGGCTTTCCAATTTTTTTTTTACCCAATTTTTTGAATCTCTTACTCTTTTCTCCATCCTCAACAACATTATCCTCTGTTCCTCACTCCCTTGAAACCAGGGGACTATGAATTGTATGGTGGTGTGTTTGAACAATGGCCTCTCAGGCTATGCTTATAAAAACTATTTTCATGACTGATGTTTTTTATATCCTCTTTAACATGGTGGACAGCCTTGATATGGCCCTTTGCAGTCGGCTGGGCTAAAGCAATATTACCTTACCCTTTTTATCCCCCTTCCATGTGGGAGTTATACTTTTTAAAGGTGTGTGTGTGTGTGGAGAGAGAGAGGCAGTTCTTGTTATAATCGTTGTATCATGTAATAGTGTTCTGTGTTAGTATCCCACCCGTGGAATGAAGTTTAGCAATCCAACCCAGAATTGTGTATCATTAAGATTTCTTTCTGTGAGGTCAGTCAAGCTGCATAAAACATCCCTGAATGTAGTTTCCATAGGAATGCAGTGTTTACCAATGGTTTGTTGAACACCAGCATGATGTATGCGGGTTTGTGTAAAATAACCTGTTACATGTGGTTGGTGGGTGGGTTCTTGTAATAATCAGTTCTTTATTATATAACAGTGTTCTGTGTTAGTACCCCATCCTTATCAGTTAAGAAAAGCAATCAATCAAAAATTGTGTACTGAAGTTTCATGGATCAAGTGTTCAGGGGAAACATCGTTGAGTGAGCGATGGTTTTTCCCCATGTACAGTTTTCGAAAAAGGTGCAGGTTATGATGTGCCCAAAATTTGGGATTCTGAGCTTTGTGAAAAGAATCCAAGTCTCTGGTTTTGGGACAGCCCACCCAATGGGTTCTTTGGGCCACCCCACCATCCCCCACCCACCACCCCCCCCAGCCTTTACACCCCTTTAAACCCAGGCCAACACATTCCTTAGTACATTCTTTCCCCTCTCCGCTCCTCTTACACATCATTTTGTTCTGTTGCTTTGCCTTAAGTCACCCAAATCAAAAGCTAGTTACTTTGGGTTTTTTTTTATGTTTTATTTTGGAAAATACTCTGCAAACAGACAACACCAAAGAAAAATGTGGAAACTGTTCGTGATTATTACTTTCTTGAAAGCACGTGTGCATAAAGGTACGCAGTGGCATGCAACATTTACCACAAAAAAGTTGGCTCATAAAAGTTGTCCTTAAAACTTGGCATGGAGCAGCAGCATGTGAGCTCTGATGTTGGCAGATGTTTTATGTATAGCCTTTTTGGGAGAAAGATGATGGTTGCTACATGAGGTGTCCTCATGGGTGTGAACCAACATACAGATCACTTACTTTCCCAAAGTGATTGTCGCTGTTTAGAAGTACTTACGTTTCAAAACAGTTTTACTTACTTTCCCCAAAATGATTGTCGCGTTTGAAAGTTAGTTTTTAAAAGTTTTACTTGCAAGGTTGTCGCTGCTTAGAAGTAGTAGTTTCAACAGTTCATTACTTTCCCAAAGTTTTATTTGCCGCTTTTTTAGAAGTTGTACGCCCTTCTCCCCAAAACAGTTTCAAAATTACTTTCCCAAAGTGATTGTTGCTGTTTAGAATATACGCTTTTAAAAACAGTTCACTTCTTTCCCAAAGTGATTGTCACTGTTTAGATAGTACTACGTTTCAAAACAGTTCACTTACTTTCCCAAAGTGATTGTCGCTGTTTACAAGTAGTACGTTTCAAAATGGTTCACTACTTTCCCAAAGTGGTTGTCACTGTGGTACAAAGTACTACGTTTCAAAATGATTTGCTGCTGTTAACAATTGGACATGCTGTGGTCAGTTCATGCCAGTGTCAGTATGGGAAAGATTTATAATGTTACTCATTTCAGTGTGGGTGTGTGAAGCCAGGGTGTTGCTTACATAATCCTTTGTATTTTTTACGGGATGGGGGATGGGGTTTTTTTTTTTTTTTTTTTTTTTTTCTGTGTTTGGGCTTTATACTTTTTTTTTCTCTCATAATGGCACAGATTTGAAAACCCTTACTCTCAGTCCCCCCACAAAATAAGAATTTTTGACTCGACTGTATGTGGTGTTCTGAATCCCCTTACCCTTTCTCAGGGGCCCCTACCCACAAGAATGTTGGGCTGATGTATGCTGGTGTTCTGAATCCCTTACCTACCTCCGTTCCCCCCCACCCGTCCCCCCCAAACCCACCACCACCCAAGATTGAAATTTTTTTTTTTTGACCTTGAGCTGTATGCTGGTGTTTGAATCCCTTACTTCAGTCCCACCCTCTGGAAGATTTGGGTTTTTGACCCCTGACGTATGCTGGGTTCTGAATCCCTTACTCTCAGTCCCACCCTCAGAATGTTGACTGACCGTATGCTGGTGTTCTGAATCCCTTACTCTCAGTCCCCACCCTCAAGGGAAAGTTGACTGACGTATGCTGGTTTTTCTGAAATTTCCCCCCTTTCTCTCGGTCGTCCTTTTCCCCCCTCAAGAATGTTGACTGGACTGTATGCTGGTGTTCTGAATCCCTTACTCTCAGTCCCACCCTCAAGAATGTTGACTGACCGTATGCTGGGTTTTTTTCATGGAAATTTTTTTCCCCTTTCTCTCGGGCCCCACCCTCAAGAATGTTGACTGACGTATGCTGGTGTTCTGAATCCCCTTTTCTCAGTCCCCACCCTCAAGAATGTTGACTGACTGTATGCTGGTGTTTTTCTGTAAACCCTTACTCTTTGGGGCATCCCCACCCTCAAGAATGTTGTTTACCTGTATGCTGGTGTTCTGAATCCCTTACTTCAGTCCCCACCCCAAGAATGTTTTATGACTGTATGTGGTGTTCTGAATCCCCTTACTCTCAAATCCCACCCACAAGAATGTTGACCCTGACACCGTTATGCTGTGTGTTCTGAATCCCTTATCTCAGTCCCCCCCTCAAGAATGTTGACTGACCGTATGCTGGTGTTTGAATCCTTACTCTCGCCCCCCTCCAAAAAAATGTTGATGACGTATGCTGGTGTTCTGAATCCCTTACTCTCAGTCCCCACCTCAAGAATGTTGACTGATGTATTTCTGGTGTTCTGAATCCCTTACTCTCGTCCCCACCCTCAAGGGAAAGTTGGACTGACCGTATGCTGGTGTTCTGAATCCCTTACTCTCAGGGCCCACCCTCAAGAAAGTTGACTGACTGTATGCTGGTGTTCTGGGAAACCCCTTTCTCTCAGTCCCCACCCCCAAGAATGTTGACTGACGTATGCTGGTGTTCTGAATCCCTTACTCTCAGTCCCCACCCCCAAGAATGTTGACTGACTGTATGTGGTGTTCTGAATCCCTTACTCTCAGTCCCCACCCTCAAGATTTTTTGACTGACTGTATGCTGGTGTTCTGAAAACCTTACTCTCAGTCCCCACCACTTTCAGAATGTTGATCCCTCGTCCCCCCGGTACTTTGCTGGTGTTCTGAATCCCTACTTCAGTCCCCACCCTCAAGATGTTGTTGACGGTATGCTGGTGTTCTGAATTTTTCCCTTACTCTTTCATTTTTTTTTCCCTCCGCCCCCAAAAGGATAATGTTGTCGATTTTTCGATAAATTTTCTGCTTTGTGGGTTTTGAATCCCTTACTCTCGTCCCACCCTCAAAGTTAGACGATGTTGTACCTGTTGCTGTATGCTGGTTGTTCTTGAACACGGGTGCCTCATCAGCACTGTTCATTCCTCCTCACACTTTGTGAAATTTTATTTTGGTGAAGATACTTTTTATGGATCCTCTTTTCGCATAGAATTACTCCCCTATTGGGTTGGGGGGGTTTGGGTGACACTTTTAGTGTGCGAGTACGTTTAATGTTTATGTAGTTTAATGTGAATCATCACTATTCTTGCCCTCAATAATCAAGTGTAATAGTGTTCTGTGTTGTATGCTTAGGCCCTGAGGGCAGGGCCAGGATCTTCTCGCTTGTTGTATCCAGGGAAAGTGATTAGCAATCAATCAAATTGTGTATCATGAAGACTTTTTCTTTCCTTTTTTTTTCTTGTCAGCCAATGCTGCAGAAAGCACTTCCAGAACGTACCATAGGAAAATCAGGTTTACCAGTGGTGTGCTTAAAGCCAGCGCGATATTAGTTCTTTTAAAAACGCAATGCTGATATGTGGAGAGATTTGCAGTGGGAATAATGAACACAATATTGAGTGTGTTTGTACAACATAGGGGTCCAGACGGTTGAGTAAAAGTGACTGGAAACTGGATCTTCTTCTTCCATTATAGAGCCAGGCCGTTTTGGCGTAGTAGGCTCTGCGTTGTGACGTTGGTAGCTTTGCAGTGTCCAGGCTTGGTTGGTTTAAAACGAACTGATTTTAAAAAAACTATTACATGGGTTGATGGGAGGGTTGGGGGGGGGGGGGGGGGAGGACTGGGGGTGGCTGAAAGGTAGTGGGGACTGCGGGCTCGGGCAGGCCTGAATGCCTCCAGTGAGGGTGCGGGACATGAATGGTGGTTGGTAGCTTTTTTCCATTTCCCTGAGGGGTGGGGGGGGAAAAAAGGAGTGGTACAGTCTGGATGGGTAATCCTGCTCCTGGTGAATTTTCTTTTGCGCCTTGTCCGTTTGTCTGAAGGGTGGTAAAATGTGGGGGGTTTTTAGTTAGGTCTACCAGCCTGTTGTGGATACGGTAGGCATCTTTAAGCCTGTTGTGGCGCCGGCGCTCTTAAAGAAATATTATCAAAGTGAGTTCAAGTAGTAGCGGCGGGGGTTTTTTTTTCATTTTAGGGCTGCTGCTAATTACTCCTTGAATGTAGTTTCCATGGGGAAAGCAATTTTTCCCCATGGTTTTGTTGAAACCCGAGTTCTGTGTACTTTGTGGATATCCCAACGCTGGAGTATATGTTAACTTGTTTTAACATGGTACATAGAAGATTGCATACACACATGTACATAGGGCACTAGATATATGAAATCCACTAAGCATTACTTGCATGCATTCACCCCAAGTCCATGTACTGATCCCTGTATGTGTGTGCATGGGCAAAATGCTCTGTGTACATTGCCACTATGCATCACACACACATGTACTTCAAACGTTACATAGACACAGACTAGATACATGTTGTTTCTGCCCTTTATAGACCCTTCTCCTGTCTTTGTTGTAGAAACTTACATATTTTTTCTTATGGTCCCTCTTTCTTGTTTTTTTGTTCTTATAGCAGTTTGACATTTCATCTTTTTTGTTACCAGGCAATCAATGAATAAAAAAGTTTAGTGGACACTAACCATGCAGAAATGTATTTTTTGTGGCACTGAAATGTTTCTATTTTTTACTCGATGCTCTTGGCACAGCCCTTTTTTTATGGCATCAGATACAAATGGAGCTCCATGCTGTTAACTGCATTTTGTTTTTAGTTGCTTTTCTGGAATATATCTTTTGTGGGGTGTGTGCTTGGTTTTTTTTTTTTTTTTTTTTTTTGTTTCGAATTTTTTTTCTTTTTCCATAGAAAAGCTGTTTTTACCAATGATGTATTGAGCCAGGGATTATTTTGCTTTGGGGTAAAAAATACCAGTGTACATGTGTGTTTGCTCTGTTTTTTCATCTGGGTGTCTAGGTTTAATGTTTTAAAGTAAATTCAGAAGATTGCCTACAAAACAACGTTACATTGAGCCCAAGTTGTGTACATAAAACAGAGCATTTCACGCATATTACAGGCATTTGCTCTGTGTCTATTGAAAATGCTCAATAATGGGTGCACACTTGCAGTTTTTTCTCTGTCATTACAGAAGATTGGCCTACAACTTGTACATTGAGCACTAGTAGGGCATTAACACAGAAGCATTACCACATATTTTAAAGGCATTCATTCTGTGTATGTAATGCTTTAAATACAGGGTACACACTTGCAGATTTGTTTTTTTTAAATGAAACTTTTTACTGCATTGTTTTATAACTTAGGAAAAAAATTGACTTTTTTTGGGCCCCTTTCCCTGTGGTTAAAGTGGAATAAATAGCACAGTTTTTGAAAAGGGCAAATGAAAAACGTTGAAAAAATTTTTTAAAAAAAATCCCTTAGATTTGTCCTCTTGTGAATTAAAAATTCCCAGTTTATGGAAATACTTAAACCCAAGCAGAAATTTAGTCAAAAAAAAAGGGCTACTTTACCCATTGTGCCCAAGGCACATTTTTTGAATTAATTCTTAAAAATTTAAGGCTGAATACATGGAAACATAAAATATTTTCTCAGGCATTTCTTGGGGTCTGCAGAGAAAAATTTTCTGTGCATCTTTTTGTTTGAATGTCGTGTTGACCTCGCTCCATCAGGGAAAAAAGGTATTGAGATGATAAATTTTGATAATATGTTAAATTTTTCTTGTTATGGTCCATATGTTGCTGAAATTGCCCATGGGTTATTTCGCAATCACAGGTTGCAAAATTTTTGTAAAGATCAACAATTTTTTTTTTTGTACCACTAGGGTCTTTACTTATGTAATATGCATTAATTAGATTTTGGGTTTTTAGTCTTGCATGGATGATAAGGGTTTTGTGTGGAGGGGTTGTTTGCTTGGTTTGTTTTTTTTCTTCTTTTTTTTTAAGTGTCTAATATCATCTGACATGAAAAGAACAGATATGCAAACACCTTCATTTTACTGAAGGATTACATTTCAGGAAAGGGTCTAATTTAAAGTGTGGGTCAAAACGATGGTACACAATGTGAAGTAAAAAAAGCAACACATACTTGCAAACATCTTGTGTTTCTGCCTGTGGTCTCAGCTTCAAAATAAATGAAAAATTTGGTAATTGTTTTGATGCATAGATCAATGAATTTGGAAGCCATAAGAAGGCTTGCTTTGCTTTCTTTTTCTATTCCATTACACAGACTGTGATTGGGGAAAAAATGCTATGATATTTAATAGAAAAAAAGCTTTAGCTTCAGGAGGGGGTCCGTTCTCCCCTACTGGTATTTTCCTTTGACCCCTGTGGGGGGGCAGTTCCTTTAAAAAAACCTTTTAAACGGGTAAACAGGGATGACTGGGGTGGGAACAACTGGGAAATTTTAGGCCTCTTTTCCTTGTTTGCCTTGACCTCTTTTTCGATTTTTTCACCATTTTCATGGCATCATCCCATGGGTTGTGCCAATTAAAAAATGAAAAAAAGGGTGTGTTCAACACAAGGTCCTTTGTTAATTGGATTTTTCCAAAACAAAATCTTGTTTTTCTGGAAACCATAATTTTTAATACTTTTTTTTCCCTTGTTTAATTTTAATTTTTAGTATGGAAGTTTCCATTGATCTCAAAAGGGGCCTAATTTGGGGGCAATTTTTGACATTGTTTCAATGGTTGGTGGCACATATCAATGGAATGTTTCAAGTTCCTCCACCCATCTTCCTCAAAAAAAATCAAAACAAATAAAAAAATAAATAACAAAAAATTAAAACAAAAAAAATAAACAACCACCCCCCACCCCCCCAAAAAAAAAAACAAAAAAAAAAAAAAAAAACTATAACCAAAAAAATGAAACGGAATGCTTTAAAGAGGTGGGGGCCTAAAAAGAAAAAGTTAGGGACAAGGGGGGGCTGGAGGGAAAGTATTGGGGGATGAGGTTCAAATTTTGCAGTTGGAAAAAAAATCAAAAAAAAAAGTTGCATGGGAAGTAAAAGTTCCAAAAAGGTAAAAAAAATGGGTACAGGGGGGCCTTGTCATAATAAAAAAAAATTTGGCCAAACATATGAAAATAATTGGTTGATGATGGGGGAAATAGGTGTTAAATTTACCTTTTCAAAAAAAAAAAAATAAATAAAAAAAAATAAACCAAAATAGTGGGCCTCAATTATTTGCTTCATAAAAATAGATTTTTTACATAGCTTAAAATTCAAAAAAAGGTATATTTTCATTTTCTTGCAATTAATTTGAGGGAAAACTTTAAGCTGAAAATTGGGGAACTTCAAATTTGTCCATACTCAATTTAAGATTCAAAGCCGTAGACGGCCCACCAAAAATCTCTATGTTAAAAAATAAATTATTGTAATTAAAATTCAAAAGGGCTTTTTTAAGCTTGAAGGCAGATCTATGTTCACGACTTTATTGGGGGATGTTTTCCATGGGCCCATTGGCCTCTTTTACTTGTACCAAATTTTTTATGCAAAGTACACATTGCGATAAAAAAAATATGAAAGCAAGGACAAACTTGTCAAAATGAGGGAGGGGAGGGGAATTTCAGTGTTTGGGGCCCCCATTGTGGGATAGCTTTGATTCGGGCAACCTCATCATGCCATTGATGTGCAGTTTACCCCCACCTTGGGCAAAAATTTTTTTACAAAAAAAAAAAAACTGGGCAGGGGGCATTACCGGGGAGAGAGGAGAGAGGGACAACAGAAAAGGGTAGAGAGGGGGGAGACAGACCAGGGAAAACAGGACTAAGGACCCTATTTTTCTCCCCCCCACTACAAACACCAGCTGTGCAAAAATGAAAATTTCCCAATAATCTCAGGAGGGGGAATCCTGGGCAGGATTTAACGTGGTTTTTCTTGTTTTACAGTGTTTTCAGGAAACTTGGTGATTTTTTTACCCCATGCTGAGGGTTTGGAGGTTCTATGGGGGATAACCATAGGGAGGCTTATTTTCTGCTGATTTTTTAACCAGGTCTTACAAGTTCCTGCTCATCCACGGAGGGGGACCTTGAAATCCAAATTTTGGAAAAATACAAAAACAAAATTATATGAAACATTTAAAATTGTTATCCTTGGACTGTATAAAAAAAGTGGATGGATTAAAAAAAAAAAGAAAAGGAAGGAAAAAAAAAAAGATGTAAAGGTGCTTGTATGCTAAAAAGCTTACAGATAAGGGAAACTGAATTTCTTCTGGGAAAAAAATTATAGGTGGGGGGGCATCAATTTTTTTAGTTACACAGGAAAAAAAAAACAATTGTTATATTTTCCCAATGATTTTTTTCCTGGGGGTAAATTACTTAAACCTTGTTGGCCATGGGGAATTTTTTTTACTGGAATTGTTATGGAAAGGGTAAAACAGGGTCTTCATTTGGGCCCAAGTCCTTTGCCAATCTGCAGGTTAATAACAAAATTCCTTCTGTTTTAAAAAAAAAAAAAACAAATTCAGGATAAAAATTTGCTGATACTTTTAAAAGGGGGGGGGGGGGGGAAACCTTTTGATTTATTCCCAAAAAAACCAAAAAATTTACCACTGTTTGCCACATTGAATAAAGGGCCCATTTGTCTCTCACCTTAAAAAAACCTTTTTTACCAGGGGTATCCTTTTGCCAAAGTCCTTCATTTTTCTTGTTAAATTTGGAAGCTAGCCATTTTGTGCAACATTTTCAAAATAAAGAACTTTTCCCAATAAAAGTTCACTATAGAAAAAAACAGAAAATCAACTGGGTGTTTCTACATCTCAAAAAAAAAAAAACAAGTTATTCTAGGCTTACAAGGGATCCTGTTTTTCAATATGGAATTTGTTTTTATCAAAAAAAAATTCCTTATTTCTTGCTCCATATTTGTAAAATTAGATGCTCCTGTTGATAATTCAAAGTAAAAAAAAACTTGTTTAAAAAAAAACACTGATAGGGGAAATTTGCCATTCCAACATTGGTTACAAAAAATAAAATGTTAAAAAAAAAGTAATTCTTTGCCTTCTTCCATCATCTGGGGGGAACTGTAAATGGACATGCTCAAAATAAATCAAAAAAATATAACCCCAGTGGGGGGGCTTGTGGAAGTAAAAATTTTTTTTTTACCAAGGGATGATTGTAGCTTTAACCACAATATTTTTTTTTTTTATGTTTTTCCTTATTTTCAACGCCATGCAAAGATAAAATTCCACCCCTTTTATAAAACAACTTATCGTTTTTATTTCATATTTTAAAAAAAAAAACATTTCAACCTTCTCTTTATCTGCTTGCTTGCAGGGAAAACACGGGACCAGTGGTTCGTTTTTATTTTCGTATTTCAATAGTTGTTCTTACTCTAATTTCTTTATTTTTTAGTGGGGTTCTTTGCTTGCTGCAGGGATACAAATTGGGGACATAAAAAACATCTTGTCTTAATTTTTTTCACCAAAATTATTTTCATTCTCTAGTTTTGGGCTTTTCGTTGGGGGAGTACCCCAAAAATTATTCAGTTTTGTCTCTGTTATTTACCCAAAAAAAACCACTGGGGGGGGGGCTTTCTTGGGATATTTTAAAAAAAAATTGTCAGCCGCCACAAAAAAAAAAAACAATTCTAAAAAACATTGTCAAAAAAAACTGTGGACTCAATGAATAAAGGGGAAAAAAATGTTTTTACAGGCCTACATGGGGACGCGCTGTTTGGGGTATTTTCAAAAAACCCCACTAGTGCAAACATTTTTTCAAAAAAAACCCTAATAATTTTGCTCTTGAAATCTTTATTTTTGCTTTCCTTTACAAAACACAAAAGAAAAAAAAAACTGGGGTTTATGCAGCGGATTAAACAAAAATAAATGGTTTCTGTATAAAACTAATTGCTTAAATTAGTTTTTCCGGAGCTTCAGCATAGCAGATGTAAAAATATTTTAGGATGAATGTGGGAATCCACTTTTTTTTTTTTTAATTTCTTGGCCCTTGAGGTTCTCCAAGTTAGTATTGAAGGTTTGTTGTCAAAATCTTGCAGAATTTAAAAAAAAAAACCTCTTATTAGACATGTAACATTAGGAACCCAATGGGCAAAAACCACGTCCCTGTTGTTTTTTCAAGTTATATGGAAGTTTTGCTTGAAAAAATATCTTGAAAGAACTGAAAAAAAAAAAAAACTTCTATAGATATTTACCATTAAGGCACAATGTTTAAAAATACCGGGCCTTGTGATGTCTCCAGGTGGTTATATTGAAAATTTTTGAGGTCAAAAGATTCTGAATAAAAAAAAAACATCTATTTATGATTTTATATACCAATCAGCCCCCCACCAAATGCCCAAAAAAAAAACCCCGCCTGTTGTTATTTCCCAGTTTATATGGGGGAAGGTTTGCGTGAAAATCTTTCACCAGAATGAAAAAAAAAAAAATACCTTTACCAGATATTTACATCCAGGGGCCCACAATTTAGCAAAAAAACCTGCCCTGTGTTTTTTCAAAATTTTTATGAGTTTTTGCTTGAAAATCTTACAGAATTGATAAAAAAAAAAAACATTATATAAGAATATCTTTACATCAGACAACCAAAATAGCCTACAATATGGCAGCTTTTTACCGCTCTTTTCTTTTCTTTCCGGCGTGTCCATTGGTAGCACCAGGAATTCCCTGCCAGGCATAATGGGGGTTTTGGAACCTTTTTTTTTCATAAATTTTACAAAACCCTTACATTTTGTGATTTTCACTGTCGAACGTGAATTTTTATACGTTTTGGAAGAAGAAAAAAATATCAATCCACCTTTTCCAGTAGGGAACATATTTTTGATACATGTTACTGGAGGTTCTGTATTCAGGGGGGGGATGATGCATGTAATAAAAATTACTGCAAAGCAAAAAACAAAAAACATCCAAAAAAAAAAAAATCTGGAGTGTGGGATGAATCATTTAATGGACTTTCATAAGCATTGGGGGACCCAAAAAGGGAACTTCAAAAAGGAGCGCTCTATCACTTTTAACTTTTTCCATTTCATGGTTGCATTCTTGTTGTTGGGATAGCTATTGTCAATTTTTGAATAAAAAAACCAGGAATTATCCCAACAAAAATAAAAAAATTTGGGGGACAAATAAAAAATTCAGCAAATTTTGAGTCTTTAGGGATCAAAATCCCCACTCAAAATAACACAAAAGAATTGTTTTGCCTCACTTACAATTTGGACTTACCCCACCAACATCAGTTGCTTTCTGTTTTCATTGTATGCAAGGCCATACAATAAAAAAAAAACAGGAGTTTTTTCAAGTTTGCCATTTCCAGCCACAGAATGGGGATAAAGACAAGTTTACCCAACTGTAACGAAATTTTCCATAATCATGGGGAAATGTGTGTAGTAAGGGGGGGGGACTGGAATCCGTTTCAGGGGACCACTGCCCAGATGGAGGGTCAGTGGCAGCATCAACATCCAGGGCAGGTATTCATGCACACCCCAAGGAAAACAAGAAAAAAAATTAATAAAGGGGGTTACCCCTTTTAGTGTCTTGAAATTAGGGTGGGGACAAAACAGGCTTCATTTGCAAAAAAAAAGTAAATTTTACATTTTGGGGCCTTCATTTAGAGTAAGAAAAAATCCCACAACTTTTGCATTCTTTTAGGGGTCCAAAAATGGGTTCAAAAAAAAAAGGGCCAGAACCTTGATCTATTTCACATTTACACAGAAGTTACCAGAGTTTCATCAAATTAGGACCTAGGGGGGGGGACAAAAGGGCCAACCTATTTTCAGTTGGAATTATTTTTTCCAAACATTACATTCCGTTAAAAAAACTTAAAAATTGGTAATGTTGCATACCCACTGGTCTGTTCCTTGAAATACTCAAAAAATATAAAATTGAAAATTTTTTCAAAATACTGTTGTAGTAAAAATTTTGTAAATAAAGGGGAAAAATTGAGGGAAAAAAAAAACAAAAAACGTGGGGAAAAAACAACTGGTCGGTTGTGTTTTTTAACTATAAATTTCCATTGCCAGCATGGTTAGAGGGGGGAAATGAAAAGGGCCCCCATCTATTTTTTTGCCATGGACCCTGTAAAAATAAAAAAAAAAAAAAAACATTTCATTTAACTATCAAAAAACGGGGGATGGGGAATGGGTTAAGAGAACAGGGGGGGGGGGGACTTTTTAATAAATCTTGGTATTTGGCGGATGTTTAGAGCGCTTGGTAATTGTGGGTATGAATAAAATCCGCGGGGGTGGGGGGACCGTTTCAAGTACAGGGGTTTTTTTTTCCCTCGGAGGTTTAACATTATTTTTATTTGGTGGCCTTCCATTTTTCCCATTACAGGTTCCCTCAAATGAGACTATTAAAACAAAAGTTTTCCATGTGCGTGATAAAAAAGGCACGGGCATTAAACATCTTGCACCCCACAAGTAAAAAAAATTCACAATCAACCAAAACTTTAGAAGGAAGGAAATGGCTAGGTTTTGTTGGCCGCCTGGTTAGTTTAGAATGGGGGGGGGGGGACACATTTACCAACATTTAGCATTATGCATCTTCCATGACGCTGGAGTTATGGCTGCCTTTAATTGGGTGGGATAAAAAAAAAACGGTCATTACACAACAAAAAAAAAAAAAAAATCCACTCCCTTTGTTGGGTAGGGGAATGGGGATTTTATCCTTGCCTGCCTGTTTATTAGGGGAGTGTCGGCAGAGAGTATTCAAGGGTCTGGGTATGCGGGGATAAAAAGAAACAAAAAATAAACTTCATACAAAAAACGGGATGCAAACTAGAAGGACAATTTGGGACATACTTCAACACAACAATGATTAAACCTTTAATTGGGGGGGGGACCTACAGGTCCTGATTGGTCGGCAGCATTTATTAACACTGATCCCTCCAAATGTGCTGCCCTCCACCTGTTTGTTTGGATTTTTCTAAAAATAAAAAAAAAAAATCTAGCTTCCAAGATATTCAAAAATTTGAATTTCATATTAAAAAAATGGGCTGATTATTTGAAGGGGGGACGAGCTCCAAAGAATTCTACGGGCTTAAAATTCTTAAAAAAAAAAACCAAAAAAAAAGGAAAAAAAAAGGAATAAAAACATGCTACAAAATAGGCAATGGTTGAATAAACATAAAGGCAAGTTGTTTGTTTGAAAAAAAAACACACCAAAACATTTGCACATAACCACAGGGAAGGGGGGAACTAGTTCACTTAAAAAATTGTGAAATCTATAGATTTAGACAGTTCAAAGGGGGAATGGTTTTTTCATCGGGGGGGGACAGGCTGCTGTAAAAGGAATAGGAAAAACTGGACTACCCCACTACAGTTTTGCTATTTGGGACATAAAACACCCCATGGATCTTATTAGGGCATTCAATCCAAACGCTTCCTCATGCTTTTAAAACTTTTTTCTTGCTCTTTCTTGCAAAAACCAACCAGAGGGGGATGGGTGGGGGGAACCAACCTACTTCACAAAATAAATAGTAGGGAGGGAAGAAAATAACGCTTGATGTAAAATTACTCAGCTTTCCAGGTTGTGCTGCACAGGACCAAGGGGGTCTTTGCTGCTGCATTTAAAAATAAAAACATCCTTCTCAGGCAGATCAGGCAGTTTCCCCCACTTGGGGGAAGAAAAAAACAAAAAAAAAAGGATTACCCTTTTGTTTTGAATTTTGGTAAAAACCACCCAGAGGTTTTTCTTCTTTCAAAAAAATAAAAATTACAATTCTGGACCAAACTATCTACAGGGGGAAAAATTCCCCACCAATCCTACCACTTGATTCAAGAAGTTTCTCACAAAGGCCAGTTTCCTCTTGGAGTAAATCTATAAAAAAAAAAAAAAAAATTTTAAATATTGCCAAATTGCCATTAATAAAACCCCCACACAACCAAGGAACAGGGCACAGTTTTTGGTAATATTAGGGAAAAAAACAAATGTATTAACTCCATATTACTCTAACAAAAAAAAAACCCACCAAAATATTCATGATTTGTTACATTTCCCAGGGTTGGGTTTTTTCCATCATGTCAGGTGAAAAACAAAAACATGCTGTAAAAACAAAAACCACAAACTGGGGGGGGGGGAAGGGGGACATGCATTACAGGAGGGGGGCAGAGGAAAAACCAAAAAAACCTGTGAAAAAAAAAAAAAACACATGCATTTTCCAGAGCAGATGGAAAAAATAAAAAAACAAAAAAACTGTGGAAAAAAAAAAAAAAAAAAGACCCAACCCATTTTGCCATTTACAGGGCAAGATGAAAAACAAAAAAAAAAAAAAAAAAAAAACAGTGGGAAAAAAAAAAAAAAAATATAAAACCCATTGCATACAGTGGGCAGATTTTGAAATACAATAAAAAACTGGTGGGAAAAAAACCACCATGGGCATTACAGAAAGGCAGATGAACAAAATTAAAACTGTGGAAGAAAAAACCCCATCATTTTGCATTTAACCAGAGGCCAGGATGAAAACCCAAAAAAAAAACTGTGGGAAAAAAAAAAAACATTGCATACAGTGGCAGATGGAAAACAAAAAAACTGTTTGGGAAAAAAAAAAAACCATTTGCTAACAGAGCAAAGATGAACCCCCAAAAAAAAAAACGGTCGGAGGAAAAATAAACAAACTTGGCATACAAAGAGCGGAAAAAAGTACAAAAAATGGGGAGGGAAAAAAAAAAAAACCACATAACCACCACCACAAGGAGGTTGAAGTTAACAAAAAAATTAACAGGGAGAAAAAAAAACCAACCATACACACACAAGGAGTTGGAAGTAAACAACATAAACAGTAAAAAAAAAAAAAAAAACCCAACATACACCCACCCACAGAGTTGGGGAAAGTACACAAATATACAGGAAAAAAAAAAAACCACATTCACACAACAAGGAGTTGAAAAGTTACAATAAACAGGAAAAAAAAAAACAAAACACATTACAACACAGAGTGGAAGTAAACAAAAATTGGGTGAAAAAATAAATCACCATTTCCATTTTTACAGATAGCAGAAGTGTCATTTTTCAGATGATTTACCAGTGAAAAAAAAATGCATTTGCACACTCTGGGAAACAGAATTTTGGATGAACCTTCTTTATGGCAGTGGGGGGGGGGGGGGGGGGGACTAAAAAAAAAAAAAAAAATTCATGGTTTGGGACTTTTCACTTTACACTATGCAGCGGGAAAATTATTCGGAAAAAACAATCCTTGAGATAAAATCCAAAAAACACAAACTACTTGCTAACAAAGTTCATTAACAAGCTTATGGTCTATTAATGAAAGAAACTTTTCTACAACTTTTTAACAGTACTATGGAAAAAAAACACCCATTGATTCGCATGGTCGTTCTTCTGGAAAAAAAAAAAAACCTTTTTAAAAAACTCCCTTCTGCTCTTTTCACACCCCACACAAACCCACACACCAACCCCCCCCACCCCACACCCCCCCACAACTCCCTTTACCCTAAAAAAACCAAAGGGGGACAGTTGGAAAAAAAGTCAAAAGGGGAAGATTGGCACATTTTTCTTCGTTAAAAAATGGATCAGGCTTTCACAAAAAAAGGTTTGCCTTGGGATGAGGTTTTGGGTTGCTGGCATTATCAAGTTGTGGGGCCAGATTCGCAATCATATCACTGTAAAAAAAACAACTAAAAAAAAAAGAAAAAAAAAAAAAAAAATTTACTTTCCAACTTTAACTCAGCTAAAAACAATTTTCAAGGGCCGAGTTCTAAAAAAAAAAAAAAAAAGAAAAAAGAATATTCCCAAAAAAAACCTGTATTTTTGTTGGTCTAAACTGTATCTTTTGGGTCCAGGAACTCTAAAAATAAACCCAAACACCATTCCTTGGACAAATTGTATTTTAAATTTAAAAATTGGATTTATACAGGGGAAGGGGCACTTCAAAACACAAACACTTAGGGGTGGCATGCACAAAAAAAAAAAGTGTTTTACCTTAGTATTTTCTTTTGGGGGGTGAGTTTACCAAAAGCTCAGTGTTTATTTCATGAAAAAAATAATCTTTTTAACCCCACCAAACAATTTTCAATATTGGCAGTATGTAAAAAAAAAACGAAAAAACCAATTTTGTGATAATTAAAAGTTGGGGAAAAGCATTGCATATATAAGGAAAATAATTTAGTGGTGGTGGTCAGTGGTTTTTTCTTTTTTACAAAACCACGGCTGGGCAAAAACCTGAAACCCCAGAATGCATGCAGTTTGAATGTGAAACAATTTCATGGGACACAATCAAATTTTACATTTTATTGATCCAATCCCAAAGCTTTTTTCAAAGTTTTTTGAAAAGGTTTTTTCTTGCCACCACCACCACCACACACGCACACGCACCCACACAAACCACACACCAACGCACACACACACCCCACCACACCCAAAAACGCACGGGCCAACCAACCAAAACACATATACCACCATCCCCTTACCTTTTTCTTGTTAAAAACTGAAAAAAATACAGGGCTTTTTCAGGAAAGTTCCAGGCCCAGAAAAAAAAAAGGGGGTCTACTTTTCTGCGTAAAAAAAAAATTTTCATCCCACCCCCCCGTGGAATTCAGCAGGCTTCCCATCTGAAAAAAAAAAAAGATAAAAAAAATAAAAGGGAAAAAAAAAAACTTTTATTCATTTTGTTTTTAAAAAAACAGATAACATCAAGCAGGGAAAGCTATCTTCAAAAAAAATAAATTTTTCTTTATTAGGTGGGGGACACCAAACACCTACAGTAAGATAAAAAATTCCAGGGGACCTGTATTTTTTTAGGGTCAGGAAAGGTCCGGCCCTCCATTGCCATTCTATGAATAATAATATTGGATAAAAATTGATAAATTTACAAAATAAAACATATAAAACAACAAAAGCTTTCGACATAACCCACCTCAGTTTTCAAATTCGTACAAAAAAAAAAACATTTTACAGTGTATAAACTCCAGAAATGACAACAGGGAAAACTAATTCTTGTGTACACCCCTGTTTTCCAATTTACTGGTTAAGTTAATATTAGTATCTTTTGCAAAAACAAACCAAAAATAAAGGGGGGAAACTAGGGGGGGAAATAACAATGCCAAGGGGGCAGGCTTGAAAAAAAAACAAAAACGTCTATTGTCAAATGCAAGACCATATAAAAAAAAAAAAAAACCCCACATGCCAACCTGCAACAAACAGAATTTCCAAAAAATACTCCAAAAAAAAAACAACTTTTTTACAAGGGCCATCAAAGCCAGGCAAAACCAATTTTCAAAAAAAAAAGGGGGGGGGGGGGGGGGGGGGGGACTATCACAGGGGAAAATTTTCAAAAGGTCCAACTTTTAACATGCATCAGGCCAGAAACAACAATTTAAAATAAGGGGGGGGGGGGGGGTGACTATCAAACAGAATTTACAAAGGGGGTCACTTTTTAACATTTGCATCAGGACCAGAAAAAAAAAAAAAACAATTCATAAGAACTATTCAAAAAACAGAACTCAAGGAAACCTTTACATGCAATCCAGGCCAGAAAAAAAAAAAAACCACAATTTTCATAAGGGGGGGGGGGGACTAATCAATAACAGGGAAATTCAAGGGGTCCCAACTTTTACATTGCATCAGCCCAGAAAAAAAAAAAAACATTCCAAAAAAAGGGGCTAATCAAAAACAGGAAATTTCAAAAGGTCCACTTTTCCATGGGCATCAGCCCAGAAAACAAATTTTCAATAAGGCTAATTTTCACATTTACTGAATTTTTGCAGGTGAATGGAAAACAAAAAACAACATTTCATTGACATAATCAACACACCACAATTTATTTTCAAAAAACCATTTTTTAACAGCTTTTCTAATCCCAAGTGGGAAAAACCTGGGCTAAACTCTATGTTGCTTTAAAACAAAAAACACACTTGAACGCATGGGACATCTAAAGGGAAAATTTCCACACTTCTGCCCGTTAAGATCCAAGGGAAGTTCTTTCCACAAAACCATTCCCTCTTGGGGAGTAATTTTCCTATTTTTAAAAAAAAAAAATGATTAAATTAACGTGCATAAAACACAAAAAAAACCCAAGGGGGGACAGGGCCACAGTTTCATGTATTTAAAGTAAAACAAACTTAATCCATAATTACTCCTAAAAAAAACAAAAACCACACAATAATCATGGAGGTACATTGCGTTGTTTAGAATCCTGTCAAGCGGAAAACATAAAAAAACATGGCTGTAAAAATACCACAACAAATACTGGGGGGGAAAAAAAAAAAAAAACCACATGCATTTTTACAGGGAGAAGGAACAATAAAATGTGGAAAAAAATAAAAAAAAACACAAAAAAAAAAAAAAAAAAAAACACCAACAGGAAGTGGGAAGTCGCCAAAACCGGGAAAAAAAAAAAAACAATTTACACCAACAGGGATGTGGGGGGGAAAAAAAGTACCAAAAAAAAGGGAAAACACATACCCCACACAAAGGGAAAGAAAAAAAAACGGGGAAAAAAAAAATAACCCACCATAACCAACCAAAACAAAGGTGGGATAGTTCATAACGGGGACAAAAGAAAAAAAAAAAAATACCACAATAACACCACAGAAAGCGGGATAAAAAAGTTTTACAGAAAATGTGTGAATCTCCTCTCTTTTTCCACCTTCCTTTCCGTTGTTGGTTGTTTTGAGGGGAGGGAATGAAATCCAACCCATTTTCGTAACTTCCGCTTCTTTGTGTGGTATTTGTGTTTTTTCCCGGTTTTTTGTTTTAAATTCCCCCAACTGTTGTGGGTGTAATGTTTTTTCCGTTTTTGTTCTTCCTCTATTGTGTTGTAGGTTGGTTTTTTTTCCCATTTTGTACTTTCCAACTTTCCTGTGGTTGTATTGGTGTTTTTTCTTGTTTCCCCGTTTTTGGGCCACTTGCCCCACTATGTGGTGTTTGTGTGTTTTTTTTCCACAGTTTTAATTGTTCTTGCTCTGGATGGCCATGTGTTTTTCCAGGGTTGTGTTTATTTTTTACAGCCATGTTTGTTTTCGGCTGGAACAGGATCCAAAAAAACCCTGGCATGTACCTCATGGGATTTTTTTGGTGTTTTGGTAAGGGGGGTGTATTTTATGGAATTAGTTGTTCTGTATAAGCACTGAAAATTAAAAAAATAAAAAACTGTGCCTGTTCTTGGGTTTTTTGTGTTTTAATTGCCCATACTTGTATTTATAATTTTTTATAGGATTACTCAAGAGAGTTGGGTTTTTGTGAGACTTTCTGGATCTAAGGGCAGAGTGATTTGGATTTTTCTTTAGGATGGTTCCCCTTGCGGGTCCATGTGGTTGTTGTTTTAAAAAGGCAAAAACATAAGGGTAAAAGCCGTTTCCCATTGGATAAGAAAAAAGCTGGTGAATTTGGTTTTGAAAAAAAAATAAATTGTGTTTTGTGTTTGATTATTTGGTCCCATGGAATTGTTTTTTTTTGGTCATTTTTCCACTGCATTCATGGTTTAATGTTGAATAGGTTTCTTTATGGGGGAAAATTGGTTTCTGGCTGAGTGCATCTGATAAAAAAGGTGGGACTTTGGATTCGGGCTGAGCGTGTGTTAGTCTTTTGTTTTGTTTTCTGGATTGATGCATGTGTAAAAGGTGGGGGGGGGGGGACCTTTGATTTTTCTGTTGGATAGTTCCTTATTGAATTGTTCTGGTGATTTGGCAATTGTTTACAATGTGTTCCTTGATTCTGTTGATAGTCTTATGAAAAAATTGTTTCTGGCTGACTTTGCATGTAAATGAGGGGGACCCTTGATTTTCTGTTTTGATAGTCTTTATGGGAATGTTTTTTTCTGGCTGATGCATTGTTAAAAAAAAAGTGGAACCTTGATTCTGTGGATAGGTCTTTTTGAATTGTTTTTATGGCTGTTGCATGTAAAAAACAGGATTGTTTTGTTGATTTCTTGTTGGCAGGTTGGCCATTTGTGTTTTTTATTGTTAGCTTTGACATAGACGTTTTCCAGCCTGCTTGCTTAGTTTTTCCCCTTAGTTTCTTTTTTTTTGTTTGTTCAAAAGATTTAACTATATTTACCTAAAAACCCAAGTATTGGGGAAAAAACAGGGGTTGTTTTCCATCAGGAGATTTTAGTTTTCATTCTGAGGGTATTAGCCACTCTGTTTTATGTTTTTGTACGGAACAATGGGAAAAAACCTGGTGTATGTCGAAGCTTGTGTTTTTAAGTTGTATTGTATTTATCATTTTTTCAAATAATTATTTTTATGTTCAAGAGGATTGGCCATGTCGGATCTTCTGACCTTAAAAAAAAATACCAGTCTGGATTTTTTTTGCTTACTGTTTAGGTGTTTGGTTTTTATTGGGTATTATTTTAGAATGATTAAGGCTTCTGCTTTGATTGTTTTAGCTGGTTTTTAAAAAACACAAAATTTTTGATAAATGTTTCTTTTTTTTTTTTTTTTTTTTTTTCAGTTTTGTAGTGCTTGAAATTCCCCCCACGTTTTGTGGGTGATTTTTAAAAAGCAGGGAATGATTTTAGACCTTTTTTTCTGGGGGGGGGCAAGGGGAATACTTATGGGAAAAAAATCTGTTTTCTGTTTTACAATGACGTAAAGGGGTGTGTATGGGTTGTGTGTGCGTTGAGTTTTTGTTGTGTGTGTGTGTGGTGCGTGTTGTGGTGAGTGGTGCGTAGTGGATTCTGTGTGTTGGGTTGTGTGGTGCAGGAATAAAAACTTTTCAAAATAAACTTTTGTTCAATATAGCTTTGGATGGGGGGGGAACATTTAATGTATTGGAAATTGGTGTTCCATTGGGAAATTGTTCACAAATTTTCACTGCCAGGAATTTTATGGTTCCGCAAGGTGGCCATGCGTGTTTTTTGTAATTGGAGCACCTGGGAACCCCCACACAAACCCACTTATTTTTTAATATTTATTTGGCATTGCCTTTCCCCAAACCTTTTATTTTATTCACAAAAATGTTTCGGTTTTATACATACTGCAATTATTGAAAATTGGGTTTTGGTTGTTAAAAGATAAATTTTCATGGGAAATAAAAAAACAAATCCCAACTGAAGCCTGTTTACTCCAAAGGAAATACTATGTTTTTACAACTTTTTTTTTTGTTTTGGCATGCCCTAAGTGTTGGGTTTGGGGGAAAAAGTGCTTTCTGTTTATTTTCAATTTTATTATTTTACAATTTTGGTCAAGGGTAAATGGTTTGTTTAGAGTTTCTGACCAAAAAAAAAAAGGTTACAGGTTTAGGGGGACAAAAAAAATAACCAGTTGGAATTTTCCCTTTCATTTTTATTTTTTTTTTAAAGAAACTTTCGGGGCTTTGATGGTTTAGCTGTGTTAAGTGAAAAGTTTAATTTTTTTTTTTCTTTTTTGGTTGGTTTCTTTACAAGTGATTTGGATGGCGAATTACTGCCCACACAAAACCTGGGATTAATGCAGCAACCAAAAAAAACCCCTTCATTCCCCCAAAAGCAAAAAACATGTGTGATAAAGCTGGATTCAGTTTAAACGAAAGGAAAATGGGCAAAAAATCTCTTTCTTGTTTCATGTTCTTTGTTGTTTTTTAGGGGGTTAAGGGGGGAGTGGTGTGTGTTGTGTGTGTGTTGTTTGTGGGGGAAAAAGTGGCAGAAGATGTTTTTTAAAAGTTTTTTCAAAGAAAGGGAACGGGGGGGGTGGGGAACATTTGAGGGATTTCCAATGTGTTTTGTTTTCATAGTTTTACTGTTTAGTGTATGTAGGAAAGTTACTTCATGTTTAGACAGGAAAGCTTGTTTTAATGGACTTTGGTAAGCCAGGTTGTTTGTGTGGGATTATCTTTTCATGGAAATTTGTTGTTTCATTTAATTTCGCTTGGGCATAGTGTTAAAGTTGAAAAAAAGTTCACATGAATTGTTTTTTTTAGTCCACTGCATAAAAGGAAGGTGTTCATTCATTCTGTTTTTTCAGAGTGGCTTTGATTTTTTTCACGTTAAGCTCTGGGAAAAAAATGGGGGGGTAACACCCTTTGCTTCGTTTTTATGGGGGATGGGTTTTCCAAACCCCAATTTTGCAAACTTTTTCCCACTCTGGTGGTATTGTGTTTTTTCCTGTTTATTTGTACTTCAAAAAACTCTGTGTTGTTGGTATGTGTTTTTTTTTCTTGTGATTTGTACATTTTTCAATACTTCTGTGGTGTGTATGTGTTTTTTTTTTTCCTGTTAATTTTTTAACTTTCAACTCTGTGTGTGTATGTGTTTTTTTCCTTGGTTATTTTGTACTTTTTCAAACCATTCTTATGTGTGATGTATGTTTGTTTTTTTTCTCATTTTTGTACTTTTCGCTTCTGTTATGGCATTTGTGTTTTTTCGGGTGGGAAACCGTTTTGTTTCAAATCTTTGTCTGGTATGCCATTGGTGTTTTTCCCCACCCAGTTTTGTTCAATCTGGCTCTGATGCTGTGTTTTTTCCACACAAGGTTTGTTTTCAATCTGCTTTCTGTTATTTTTTGGCATGTGTTTCTCCCCCAGTTTTGGTTTTTTCCATCTGCTCTGTATTGCCATGTGTTTTTCCTCAGTTTTTTTGGTTTCATTTGGCTCAGTTTTTAGTGCCCATGTGGTTTTTTTCCACCGTTTTTTGTTCATTTTTCTGCCCTTGTATGGGATGTGTTTTTCCCCACAAGTTTTTGTTCAATTCTGCTCTGTTTTTGCATGTGTTTTTTTTTCAAAGGTTTTTGTTCTTCTGGCCCTTCTTGTATTTGCATTGTCTTTTTTCCCCCCAGTTGTGTTTGGTTTTACAAGGCATTTGTTTGGTTTCACTGGGAAACCCAGGGATGGAACACTGGGGGGGGGTTGTTTACATTTCCATTGATTTGTGTTATTGTTAGGGGGAGTAATATTGGGAGTACTTGTTCTATATTTACATTGAAAAAAAAAAACTGTTTTGGCCTGGTCTTGTTTTTGTGTAAATTGGGCATTTGCATGCAAAAAAAATTTTTTTAGGGTATTGTATGGGAAGTTCGGTTTTTCTTTGGTTTTAAGATTACTCCAAAGGTAGGATTGGGGCTTGTGAGGGGGGGGGACTTTCTTTGGGATAATCTATAGTGTAGGAGTGTGGATTTTTCTGTTGAATGTGGTCAAAGGATTGGATTTATTTTTGAAAAAAGGGGAAAATCTGGTGTTAAGCAATTTCCAAAAAAAAAAAAACCAGGGTATTCTTTTTTTGTTACTTTCCCCACAGTGGAAAAACTTTGCTGATCTGCCTGAGAAAGGATGTTTTTTGAATGCAACGGCTGCAGGGGACCTTTGTACTGGGGCCAGGGCAAACCCACCTGGGGAAAAAAAAGCTTTTTATTTTTACATTTCTGAGGCGTTTCTTTCCTTCCTTTACTTTTATTTTGTGAGTTAGGGTGTCTTCCCATTCTCCTTGTGTTTTTGGCATTGAGAGAGGCAGGAAAAAAAAATGTTTTAATAGCATGGATGGAAAAGCGTTGGGATTTTGATTGCTAGAGAATTCAATTGGGGGTGGTTGTCCATAAAGCAACTTGTTAGTGTAGTGGTCTGTTCTTTTCCTTTTTAAAACACGGCAAAGCTGGGTCGATTTGAACCAATTTTCTGGAAACCTCTATTATAGGATTTTCACCATTTTTAGGGTTGTTGGGGGTGGAACAAACTTAGGTCTGTTCCCCTGTGTATGTGCCATGTTGGTGGTTATTGCACAAAAAACAAATTGCTTATGTTTTTATCAACTTGCTTTTTGTAGCATGGGGTTTTATCCTTTTCCCTGTTTTTTGGTTTTTTTTTTAAGGGGGGGAAAAAATTTTAAATGTCGGTTTTGATCTTTGGAAAAGCCTAGTCTTGCATTAAAATTCAGGCAATTTTTTAATATGATGAAAATTCAAATTTGGGGAATATTGGAAAGCTAGTTTTAGGTAAGCAAAAAAAAAACAGGTGAGGCAGGCACTTTGTGGATCAGTTTGTATTTAAAATGCTGGCCGGACCAATCCCCCAGGGGGAAAAAACTGGCTAGGGGTTTCAAATGGAAAGGTTAAATCCCATTGTGTGTTTGGGAGTTATGTCATAGTCTTTTTCAGTTGCATTTCCAGTTCGTATTGGATAGGTTATAGTTTCATTTTCCCGGGGCCATACCCAAATGGACTGCTTTTTTTTTTATCCTGCGGGGGGGGGGGGGAAAACTCCCTTTATACAGGGAAGCGGGCCCAAAGGGATAAAAAAAATCCATTTCTAACCCAAAAAAACAAAAAGGGGAGTGGTAGTTTTTTGTGTGTTGGGGGACCGTTTTTTTTATCCCCACCTTAAGGCCAGGCAATTTATTTACGCCAGCTTCAGGGAAAAAAAAGAGCCTTTGCTATGGTGTAATTGTGTTTATCTCATTTACTTTTACCGGCAAAACAAAACTAGCTTTCTTTTCTGAAAAAGGGTGGTGGATGGTGATTTTTACGTGTTGTGCTAAAAAGGAGTGTTTTTTGCGGTGCGTTCACGCCACATGGGAATACCCTTGGTTTATAGTCTCATTTGAGGGTGGGGGGGTAACTGTTTTTTATGGGGGGAAATAATTTTTGGGAGTCATTAAAATAATTGTTAACTCCGGGAGGGGAAAAAAATACCCCTTGTACTGAATAACGGGTTATTTTTCCGGCGGATATCAAAAACCCAACAATTTACCAAGCGCTCTAACCATTCCGCATTTACAAGATTTTTTTCAGGGTCTGGGCGCTTTAAACCCATTTCCCAAAAGGCCCCCCACGTTTTTGAGTAGGTTAATTGGGGGGAAATTGTTTTTCAGGTTCATGGCAATTTAGATAGGGGGGAAGGTTGCCATTCATTTTTTCTCTAAAAACAGGCTGGGCTGGAAATTTATAGTAAAAACACACGGACAGGTTTCACTTTTTTGTTTTCCTCCAAATTTTTTATTTTACAAAAAAAATTTTTTTACTAACAACAGTATTTGAAAATATTTAGATTTTGGAAAAGATTTCTGGGGAAAACGAACAGTGGTTATGCAAACATTTTTACCATTTTATGTTTTAACGGGGGAAAATGTATGTTTGATTTATTCATCTGAAATTTGTTGGGCTTTTTTGGTCCTAGGGTCTAAAATTGATGCCCAAAATATGTTTTTACCTACTGTGTATGTGATTGATCCAAGTATGGCTTTGGGGGGGGACACTTTTTTTGGGGGGGACCTAAAGGATTGGCCAGTGGTTGGGATTTTTTTCTTTTCTTCTAATTTGAGGGGCCCAAAAATGTAATTTTAATTTTGCAAAAGAGCTGTCTGGATATTTTTCAGACACCTAGGGGTAATAAAAACCTTTGTTTCTTGTTCTGGTGGTGCATTGGATTACTTTTGCTGATGTGGATTTGCTGCAGGCTTGGAACCTTTCATCTGGGCAGTGTCCTGAAAAAGCTGGGAATCCAGGTCTTTTACAACACAAACCATTCTGATTATGGAAAAACAAATTCGTTTAACAGTTTTGTTTTTACTTGTTTTTTTTTCATTAAATCATTTTCTGTGGCTGGGATGGGAAAATCTGGGATAAAAAAACTTTTCCTGTTTTATTTGTTGGCTTGGCATACATGGGGGGAACAGAAAAAAGGCAACTGGAAGTGTGTAGGCATTGTTTAGTGAGAAAACATTCTTTGGTTTGAGTGGATTGTATCAAAAGGAACTTCATTTGTGGTTTTTTATTGTCAAAAAATTTTGTTGATAATTTTTTACTGTTCAAAATGGGACAAAATTTAGGCTCCCAGGGGGGGGGGGGGCAGAATGCCACCATGAAATGGAACAAAGTAAAAAGATGGAGCGTTTATTGAGTTCCAATTTGGGGTCCGCATTTTTGCTTATGGAAAGGTTAATAATGCTTCATTTCACACTTCAGTTTTTTTTTTTTTTTTGGTTTTTTTTTTGTTTTTTTTGCTTTGCTATGGATTTATTACATGGGATTTTCATCCTGGGGATTTTGTTACACAGGAAAAACCTCCAGTAACTTGTGTTTTTTCAAATTAAAATATGTTCATTTTGAAAAGTGATTGAATTTTTTCTTCTTTCCAAAACGTTATAAAAAAAAAATCCACGGTCGGGACAAAGTGATCCAACAAATTGTAAGGTTGTTTTTAAAATTAGGGAAAAAAAAAAAAGGTTTTCAAAAAATAAACCCTATATTTGCTGCAGGGAATTCTGGTGGTCTTTACCAGTGACCAAGCGGGAAGTAAAAGGAAAAAAAAAGGGAAAGCGGTACGCGGCCATATGTAGGCATTGTTGCTTGATTGGGTTTATTAAATCTATTGGGTTTTTTTTGCATTCTGTAAAGGGGGGAATTTTTCAAAAAGCAAAAACTGAATAATGAAAACTTGGGAAAAACAAACATTTCCACGGCGAGGGGTTTTTGGCATTTTGTGCTGATGTAAAAATTAATTATGTTAGAGGTTTTTTTCCTTTTTCTGTTAAGTTTCAATTAGCAACATAATTTCCATATTAACTGGTCGAATACCATCAGGGGCGGTTTTGCATTGTTGCTGATGTATATATCTATAGAGGTTTTTTATTCTGTTAAGAATTTGGACTCCAAAATTTTATCCATATTATAACATGGGGAGAACAATCAAGGGCGAGGTAGTACATTTTGGTTTTTGCTAATTGTTTAATTATCTTTATTGAGGTTTTGTTTTCATTCTGTTAAAAAGATTTTCAAAAGGCAAAAAAAACTTCATTTAAAAAACGGGAAAAAAACATCCAGGGCGGGGGTTTTGGCATTGTGCTTAAGTTACCATGGTCTATGAGGGTTTTTTATTCTGCAAGATTTTGACCCACAAAAATTTTCTTAATAACTGGGAGGAAACACTTCCCAGGGCAGGGGATTAAAAAAAAAAAAAAAAGGTTTGATTTCCCCCACCAGTTTCATTCATTATTATTACTTTGCTTGCTGAAGGCTCGGAAAAAAAAAATAAACAAAAAATTTGCAAAAATTAGTTACAGAAGAAAAAAAAAAAATAAAAAAAAATAATACGGGGGTTGTTATCGCTGCTATAAAAAAAAAAAAAAAACTGTTTTTGGGTTGTAGGTAAAAAAGCAAAAAAAAAATAAAGAATCAAAGAGCAAAAAATTATTAGGGTTTGTAATGGTGCACGAGTGGGGGGTTAAAACAACATCGGTCGTTCTGTAGGGCTGTGAAAAAAAAAAAACAAATTTTCTTTTAATCAAATTGGAGGTCCACATAGGGTTTGGGGATTTTAGAAAATTGTTTGTTGCTGATGGGACCAATTGTACTTATCAAGGTAGCCCCCAATTGGTTGGGTTATACCAAGGGGGGAACAAAACTGGGAAATATTTGTTTACCTTCCACCAGAAAGCAAAACTAGGGGGAATGAAATTATTGGGAAATTAAGGACAAATGTTGTCATGTTTCCCTGCGGCAAGCCAGAACTTATAAAATTAAAAATGGAAAAAAATGAGTAAGTGGGGACATTTATTGGAATACGAAATAAAAATGAAAAATAAATAAAACTGTTCGTGTTTTCCCTGCAAGCCAAGCAAGTATTAGAAGGAAAATTGTTTAATTGAAATTAATTAAAAAAACGTATAAATGTGTTTTTTAATAAAAAGGGGGGGGGGGGATATCCTTGGGGCATGCGTTGAAAATAAAGGGACAAAATAAAGAAAAATAGTTGTGGTTTAATGCGTTTTTATTACTAATACATTCTTTTGGTATTTTACTTTCAACAAAAGGGGCCACTGGGTTTTGATTTTTTTTTTGCCTTGTCCATTATTACAGGTCAGGATGAGTTTTGGGAAGAAGGCAGTTTTTTACTTCTTTTTTTTTAAAAACCATTTTGTAATTTGGGTTTGGATGGGCATATTCCTTCAGTGTTTTTTTAACTCCAAATAAAAGTTAACTTTGATTCCTACAAGGATCATTTTCTTATTTTAACCAAATATGGGACGGCAGAAATTAAGGGATTTTGAGGAAAAAAATTTCAATTAATTGTAAAAAATAAAAACAAGGGGTCCTTCTAGATTTAATTTTGCTAGAAGTACTGTTTTTGAAATTGACGAAAACACCCAGTGAATCGGTTTTTTATAGTGACAAAAAACTTGGGTTATGGAAAACATTCTTTAATTTTGAAAATGTTTATTGCCCAAAAAATTGGCTTAGGCTCAAAATTAAAAAAACAAGAACTTTAGGGGGAAAGGACTTTAGCAGGATTTAAACCCTGGTAAAGGTTAAGGGTGACGGGGAGGGAACATTGGGCTTTTTCAATATAATGTGGCATAAACAGGTGGGAATTTTGGTTGGGGGATAATCAAAGTATTGGAAAAAAAATGGTTTTAAATCAGGGCATTTTCTGGAATTTGTTTTAAAAAAAACAGGGAGGGTGGGATTGTTAAAAAAACAGCCAGATGGGCAGGGGAAACTGGGCATGGGGGAGAAAACCTGTTTTTACCCCTTTCCAATAAAACAATATTCAAGTATTTCATTGGGCACCAGTTTATTAGTAGATTTCAAGGGGAGGAAATAAAAAATCATTGAAAATATAAATAACATTTTTTTTTTTTCGGTGTACAAAAAAAAAATTGATGCACCTAATTATTTCCCCAGAAGGAATAACAGTTTTTTCTTATCTGTAAGCTTTAGGGCGGCTTTCAAGGGGCCAACCTTTTTTACATCTTTTTTTTATTTTCTTTTTTTCTTTTTTTTTAAAATTTCAATTCATTTTTTTTTTTTTTTTAACAGTCCAGGTTACATTTAAAAAATTTGTTCATATATTTGGTTTTTTCAACAAAATGTTTCACAAGGTCCCTCCGGTGATGGGAGAGAGGACCTGGTAAGGGGGACTGTTAATCAGCGGAAATAAAAAAATAAGCTCCTAGTTAATCCATGAACCCTCAACTCAGGCATGGGGTAAAAATTCAACCAATTTCTTGAAAAACCACCACTAGTAACGGGATTAAAACACGGTTATCTGTTCCCAGGGGAGTCCCACTACTGAGGATTATTGGGGGAAAAAATGATTAGCACAAGGCTGGTGTTGTAAGTGAGAAATTAAAGGGGGTCTGTATGTCTGCGTACTGTCTTCTCTCTCTGTGTCTCATCTCTCTCTTCCCCGTTTAATGCCTGCACAAGCTGTATTTTTGCAAATGTTGTAACATTTTGCAAAAACATCATGGGCTGATTTTTGAGGTTGCCGAATCAAAAGGTTTGAGTTTCCACTAGGGGGCCCAAAACAAACTGGATCCCCCCCATCCTTTCCTCAAAATTGAAAGTTCTTTGGCATTCATTATTTAGCGTATTTGTTATTTTGCATTAAAATGGTTACCCATGTAAAAAGAGTGCATGGCATTGGGAAAAACATCCATAAAAATTTTAGTGATAGATTCTGCTCAAATCTAAAAAAAGGGCTTTGAATTAATAAACATATTTTTTACATAGAGATTTGGGTGGCGTCTGATTTACGGCTTGGATCTTTAAAAAATGTTAACATGGAATTGAGGGGGTCATTTCAGGCTTTAATTTCTTCTAAAAAAAATTTTAGTGGCAAGATGAAAAAAAAAAATATACTTTTTGAAATTTTAGATATGTAATATAAATTTATGGAATAAGCAAATTATGATGACCACTTTGTTTTTTTTTTGTAATGTAATTCTACCAATAATTTTATCATTTCATCATTATTTTCTTATTTTTATGGTTTTGGCATTTATTGGGGAAAAGGGCCCCTTTCTTTTTTACTTGATTTAACTTCCCTGACTTTTGGGTTCAAAACTGGAAATGTGGGAACTCATCCCCATGTACTTCCTTCAGCTTGTTTCCTACTTTCTTTTTTAGGGGCCCACTCTTATAATGCTTGTTCATTTTTTTTTGTTATAGGTTTTTTTTTTTTTTTTTTTTTTTTGGGGGGGGGGAGTGGGGTGGGACGGGGTGCCGGTGGAGGTGGCTGGGTGGGGGGGGGTGAGTTTAGGTTTATTTTTGTTTTTTTTAGTTTTGGTTTTTTTGAGGTGGATGGGGTTGGGAGGACTTGAAATTCATTTTGATATGGGGGTGGGCCATCAAATCAATTTGAAAAAAAAAAAAACAAAATGTTCAAAATATTTGGGGACCATAGGGCCTTGAGGATCATGGGGAAACTTCCACTAAAAAAAAATTAAAAAAATTTAAAACCAGGGGAAATAAAGTTTAAAAAATTATGGTTCAAGCTAAAAAACGAGATGGGTTGGGGGGAAAAAAAAATATACCTCTAACCATAGGGGGACTGTGTTGAACACTTCTTTCCATATTTTTAGTGGCAAACTACCTTGGATGGATGGGCCATTGGAAATGGGGGAAAAAAAAAAATCGAAAGAGGGTCAGGGCTAAAAGGAAGAGGCTAAAAAATCCCATTTCCCCCACCCAGTTTCCAATTCCCTGTTACCGTTTAACGGTTCGGGGGGGGGGGAACTATAAAAGCCGGCAAATACTTTTTTTTCCCCCAGGCTTTAAAAAAAACCTGGCCGGCTTAAAAAAAAAAAAACAATGATTTGGCAAGCTTTAATGCAGTTTTTTTTACAATTTTTTCAGGAGCAATCCCCCAACCAACCCTCGTCTTATTTTCCTAGGCTTTCTCTTGTAACTCAACATATTACGTGTTTTTACTTGTTTTCATTTGGGGGGGGGGGGGGGGAATTTTTTATGATGCTTTTAAATTTAACCGTTTTTTTCTCTGTAATCGTTTGTAAAATGGGGAATCGGTAAAAAAAAACCCGTTTTCAGAATTTAAACGAATCGTACATAAAGGTTAAAGCCCCATTATACTGGATAATCTTTTTTTCAATAAGTTTTGTTTTCTACAATAATTCGATCGCTTCGGGAATAACGGCTTGCCAATGGTGGTGGGGGGGCCGTTTCCGGAAAACCTGTTTATTTGGGGGGTCTTAAAAAAAAAAAAAACTAGCTGGAATTAAGACAAAAAAATAAACTAAAAAGCAAATTGGCCACGGGGTATTAAGCGGAAATAAAAAAAAAACAAATCCAAAATGTTTTCATTAAATGTTCTGGTTTGTGTTATTATATCGCTTTAATCTTACCAAGTTGCGTCTTGGCAAAATTAAAAAAAAAAACAAAAATTTAGCAACATTTGGGGGTCCTCGGTCATTGGTACCCCAGGGACCCTTGGTTTCGTTCGCCATTTGTTGGGGGAAAAAAATTCGTTGGGGGTGGGGTGGGGGGAACCAGAGGAGTGGAAAGGTTTTTGGCCATTTTGATTTTATCCTTCGCGTTTGGATGGATTTGCGGCTTTTTCGGGAATTTTTATCAACCAAAATCGCTTAGCTTTGGAATTACACCAAAGAATTTGCAGGAAGGGAACTGACTTACTATGGCGCATCATTTATGTTGGTTGGGTTTTTTTTGGTATTTTTTTTTTTTTTTTAAGGCAAAATGGAAAATGTTGGAAAAAGGGGGGGGGTGAAAACAAACACTGTAAGAAAAGGCCTCATAAAAAAAAAAAAAAAAACTTTTCAAATTTTTTCTAAATTGAATTTTAAAAAAAAAAACCATTGGGTTTTTTTACTAAAAAAAAAAAAAAAAAAAGGGAACTGAAAGTTATAAAAAAGCTGGAAAAAAAAACATTTGCCTCTTGTATTTATGAAACTATTTAAAATTGCCAAATTGGAGTGCAAAATGAAACCAAATTGTACTGGTGTTGGTGATTTTTCGACCCCCCCACTATGGTTACTTCAATGCTTTTTGGACAGCTTTTGCGGCCTTTGGCTTTTACAACACTAGGGGACTGATGTTGTATTTAATCTGCGGCTTATAAAAAAAAAAACCAGTGCGGTTACTTGTGAAAAAAAAAAAAAGTTAAAGATTTTAATTTTTTTTTAGTGGGTGCGGCTTTATATGTTTACAAGGGTAGCGCACCAAATAGGAACCGAAAACCTTTACGGTTTTCCCTTTCTTCTTGGGGGGGACTAAAAAAAAATGGTATCTGTTTCCAAATCAACAACAAGGGGGAATTTTTTATTCAAGTACAAAAGGAAAAAAAAAAACTGGGGGACGAAATGAAATTTCTCTGGGCAATGGTGTTTAAAAAAGTGCTATTTGGAAAAAATAATGTGGCAAACTTTTCCTTAAAGGTTGATCCCTTCCGTGACTACCCCCACGGTGTAAGAAAAAAAAAAAACCCAAAATGGGTTTCTTGTAATAAACTTTTTGTCAAAGTTGGTACGGAGAATGAAAGTGTTATGGAAAAAAAAAAAACCTTGCTGCTTTTTTAAATGGTGGGGGTACCAACCATTTTCTTTTTTTTTAACACCGGGGAATTTCTTACTTAAAAAAAAAAAAACCTTGAAATCTTCAATTTGAAAAAAAAGCCCGGGCCGTTACTTGTTTCCGAAAAAGGAAAAAATTGAAAAAAAACAACTAGGGAAACAAGGTTAAAAGCTTTCCCCCAAAGGAATATGTTTGTGGGGGGGGGGGAACGTTTTTGGAAGGCCATTAGGGGATTTCCAGGGTTTTAGGGTCTTTGGCTCATGGATTATATTCTTTCCGTCGGAAATACTGTGTGTAAATCCGCTTATATAAAAACTGCTTTTGTTGGGGGCAAGCACATCGGGTATAGGGGGCATGCACAAAAAAAACTTTGGAAAAAAAAAAAAAAACTCAATTTTTCAAGATTTGTTCTCCACCCAAACAAGGCAAAAAAAAGCCAGTATTTAAAAACCAAAAACAAAATCATTTCGTTAACTTTGGGAAAATATGGGCAATTGTAGGGCAATTTTATGTAAAAGGAAACATATTTTTAAAATTTATACATGGCAAACAAAAAAGGATGAAAGGAAAAAAGAAAAAAAAAAAAAAAAAAATAAAAAAAAACCATGGGGGGGCGGGGGGGGGGGGGGGGGGGGGCCGGCGGGCCTTTTCTCCAGAAAAAAAAATAAAGCGATTTATTTTTTTATTAGGTGTGGTTGGTATTTTCCCAGGCCTTGTTTCTTAAACATGGGGAGGAAACATACACAGAGCAGGCCTCCACCATGGTTCAAAGTTTTCCTGGTTTTAAATGGGTGAGGACATACCACAGAGCAATTTGCATTGGTTTTTTTCAAGGTTCTATACATGTAGGTTCATACACAGAAGCCAGGGCCAACATGGTCAAAAGGGTTTATCTGTTTTTTTACCATGGAGAGGGGGAAACAATTACCCACCGAAGGGGCAGTGGGGCAACATTGTTTTTGCAAGTTCTTATTATCATGTAGTCACTTACAACAGGAGGGCAGTTTTGCACCCATGGGGGTCAAAGGTTCCTGTTACAATGGAGGGGGGGACATACACAGAGCCAGTGCAATGGTAAATAACTCTTTATTACAATGTGACAAACAACGGCAGGACGGCAGTTTTTCAAAAACATGGTTCAAAAAAGTTTACTATTACTTGGAGGGGGGACCATTTTTTTTTTTAAACAGAGCAGCTTCAACATGGTCGGAGCTTTCTGTACATTGTATTAGTTCCATTTTACCAAACAGAGCCAGTTTTGCAAACATGGGGGTCAAAGTTTCCTATTAACATGGGGAGGGACCACCCACAAGGAGGCAGTTGCCAATTATGGTCAAAGGGTTTTTCTTTTAACATGCAGGGGGGGGGACGTTATTACAGGAGGCGTTGGCCACAATGGGCAAGTTCTACACCATGGGTAGGGGACCCAAAACCAACCACCAGGAAGCCAGTTGCACCATGTGTCCATAAGTTTTCGATTTTTACAATGGAGGGACATTTTACACAGGAGCCAGTGCACACGGTCAAAGTTTCTATTTTAACATGCCTGAAAAAATTACCACAGAGGCAGCTTTTTACATGGTTCAAAGTTTCTATAAACATGTTTAGGACATTACACAGAGCAAGTGCTTCACGGTCAAAGTTTTCTATAACCATTTTAGAACATAACCACCAGGGGGAGGGAGTTGCCCACAACGGGGTTTCCCAAGTTTCTATTACATGTAGGGGGGGGAAATCATTACTGGGAAGCAGCCAGTTGCACATGGTTTCAATAAGTTTTTTCTATAAACATGTAACGGGGGGGGGGGGAATACCCCCCAGAGCAGGTTGCACCCCAACGGTTCAAAGGGGGGCCTCTTATATATGGAGGGCTCGTTTTTTTACACCAAGGAGCAGGGGACCATGGTTCAAACAGTTTCTGATCACTGTTAAAGCCCAGATTTGGACCCACACCTTTGTGCCTTTCTCTTGGGGGCTGTCAAAAGTCCATTTCCCCAAGGGAACCAAAAAAGGTCGGCATCACAAAAAAAAACTCGGACCAATGGGAATTAAAAACACCATCCAGGGAAAAAAGAAAAAAAACAAAAAAAAAAATTTACGCAAACTGTGAACCCCATTGGTGCCAACTACCCATGGTTGAAGTCGTTACCAAAGTTAGGAACCTTGTTTAAAAAGGGAAGCACTGGGGAGTAAAAAAAACAGGCAAAAAAAAACAAAAGTATTGTTATGGGTCCCACCCATGGGGGGGCAAAAAATTATTGTTAAGTTCTTGTAAAATTTTTCCAAAACAGTGTTGTTATTAAGTAAGAAAAGTTCTAAAAAGGTATATATTTTATAAAGGTATAAAAAAGTCCACAAACTTAGGAAGTTCTTTACTAATTTTAAAAAGTAGGTGACCCACATTAAACCTTTGCCTATCCGAAAAAGAGGTGGAGCAGGGGGGAGTAGGGAAAGAGGGGATTAGGGGAAAGGGTTTAAAAAAAGCCATTGCAAAGTAGGGGAAAGGGCTGGGAAGGCAGGGAAAAACGGAAAAAAATTTTATCGGAAAATTGGGGAGGGGGGGGGAGGGGAAAAAATTTTATTGTTGTTGCCATATTGTGTGTGGCGCGCTAGGGCCCATTGGTGTAAAGGGAAAGGATTGGGGGGGTATTTGGTAGTTTAAACAACCAATAACAAAAGTGTAGGGGGGGGGGGGGGGGAGGGAAGTTGCAATATGGATTTGGAAGGGTTGGGGGGTGTTAAGAGGATGGGGGGGGGGGACCAGCAAAGAGATGTCACCAAAAAAAAACCCCAGGTGTGTTGGCATAAAAGGGAATCCTTAGGAAGTGGTTAGGGAGGACGGAAGGTTCAAGCGTGGTGGCCTGGGGAGGAGGTAAGGGTCTTAAAAGGGGGAAGGTTTGGACTGAAAAAGGGTGTGGCGGCGATGGGTAGGGTGAAAGGAAAGATCGGGACGGGGGTAAAAGGGTGGAAGGGAGGTTGGGAAAAAGTGGGGGTTATTGTTTGAAAAGGGGGAGGGGGCTGGGGAGAAAAGGGGATTGGGTAATTTGGGGAAGGAGTTGTTGGGTGGGGGGGGACCATGTTGAGGGGGGACCCTCAGGGTTAAAAAAGTAAACGTTTCATTTGGGTTAAAAAAACCAGGAAAGGATTACCAGGGTAAAAGGGCCGTAAAATATTCATTGTTCCTCTGGAAATAACTTTTTACACAGATATACATTGTGTGGATGATGAAGGGGGATCAGATTGGTTCTGGATGGAAAAATATTCTGGTTTAACCAGGAGTTCAGTGTTCTATTTGGGAGTTTCGATCTGTGTTTGGTTAAAAAAAAAAAAAACAAGGGTCCAGTGGTGAGATTGGAAAAAAGGGGGCATAGGAGGTTAGCAATAAAATTACCAAATAGGAAAATCTGCCTTCAGAGGGGAAATTACGGCTTGGGAATTCCTCATGCAAAGCTAGTGAAAGGGTTTTTTTTGTATCTATTATATATTTTTTCCTATTTTTTATGTTTCCCATATTTTTTTCTTTTCCATTCTTCCATGCCCCGTTTTAGGTTCCCAAAATTTCTTTTGCCAAGTCATTAACCTATGATGGAAGGAATTGTTAGCCCAAAAGGGGGGCACCTTGTTTCCTACCCCCTGTTTTAATTGTTTGGGCATTTTATATTTTGGGTCCAAATCAGTGGGGTGAGGAGTGCATCATTCTTAGGAGGAAATCCATGTAAAAAAGGGTTGTTCTGCACAATTCTTAAGGCCGATGGCAATGGGCTGGGGGTTTTTTTTATTTGAAAAAAACAAGCAGAGGGCTTGACCCAACCTCAGGACTGTTTCCCAATTTTCTTTTGATTCTCCCCCTTGCAATCCTGGGAAATGGGGGGGACTCCTCAAGGGCATTGTTTAAAGGGCTCAAAAAAGGGGGGGGTGATTTTACCCTATTTTATTTTACTGTTTTTGGCATGATGTTTTTTAGTTTTTCCTTCAAGGCAAACTTTTTTAACATCTCCCCCAACACTTTTGTTTTTTTGGGTTTTTTTCATTTCTACTTAACCCCTTCCGCCTGGCTGCTTTGGGGGTGCTGTTGGGATCCCCCAGCCGGTCTCCCTTGGACGAAGTCTGATCCAAAAGCAGGGGGGGACGGGATAAAGGCTTTTAGGGGGAGTAGGGCAAATTACCAATTTAGGATCTGACCTTTTTCAGAGGGGGGGCTTAGATGGTTCCCTTCATGCATAAGGCTGGTGGAAGTGTTTTTCATATTTAATTAAAAACATTATTTCTTAAATTTTTGTTCCCATTCTTTCTTCCAATTCTTTCAAAAAAAAAAACCCTTATTATGTTCAAAAAAACTATTTGCCCAAAGGGTCATTTATTATTTTTACTATGGGGACCCAGGGAATTTTGTTAAGCCCTGGCATAATTTGTTTGCCACCCCACTATTTTTTAATTGTTCGGGGGCAATTTATATTATTATTATTATTAATCCCCACTGTCACAAAAAAATTATTCGATTAATAATTTTTTTTTCTAAAATTTTACAATAAAAAAACCATACTGGGACCAAAAAAAAAGGGGGGGGGGCTATTTTTTTTTCTAAATAAACTGGCTTTGCATAAAAAAAAAAAGTTTTAATAAGGGTTCTGTAAAAAAGCTTTCATTTTCCTAATCCTCGCATGGGCGGTAGGATATTTTTTCAAGCCCACATTTGGCTTTTACGGAACTACGCGAAAAATTGGGGGGACTGGGACAATAACCCATTTCTTGGGATCAAAAATATAACCCCCCAGTCGGCCTTCTTTTGTTCCACTCATTTGGTCATTGTTGGATCCTGCGCTAAATAATTTTGCCTTTTCTACGGAAAAAAAGGGGACTTTCTTTCCCAAAATCCAAAAAAACTTGTGGGAATTGGACCTCCCATTTATTATGATATTATTTACAGCTGAAAAATGTATTAAGACAAAATTATTTATCCGGGTAATCCGCCTTTCAAAATAACAAGAGTTTTACTTTTAATTTTCACCCCAAAAAAATCTATCAAAAAAAAAAAAGATTCATGTCTACAGGGCCCAGGGGGCAAGTTAGTCGTTTCTAACAGAGTTACTTTTGTTAAATCCAAAAAAAAAATTTCCTTATCAAAAGCTATGTCTTACAGCCCAGGGGGGCAAGTAGTCGCTTCAACAGTGTAAAACTTTTTTTGGTTTAAATCCAAAATAAATTCCTATCATAAAAAAGCTCCTTGGTCTACAAAGCCAGGGCAAGAGGGAAAAGCAGTTTTGAGGGTATTGTTTCAAAAATTTCAAAAGGACCCAAAAAGCTTCTTCAGCTTCAGAACACAGGGTTTGGGAAAAATTTCAGAAATATTCATATGAAAGGGAGTGAAATAATTGCCTGCTAATTTTCTGTATTAATAGGGGAATTTAGTTCACGGCTGTTAGTTAAATTTTTATTATCGGCAATTGAGAAAAAAATACAATAAAACACTAAAACTAGTGTTTAAGATGTTTAATCCAATAGTTAATTATGTTTTGAATTTGTATTTGTTTCAGATTAGCAAGCCAAAAATAACATGGAAAGGCTGTTGGACCAAGGCCAACCAAAATTTCTGGGTTCCCCCACGTTCTGCCTCATGGTGGAATGCCCAAATTTTGCCTGCTCACTGTTGATGCTGGCTTTGGCGGGGGGGCTTCTGCTTTCTCTTGCTATTTTATTTGGGAAAAAACGCTGTGAAGCGGGGAGTGCGTGTGGTTTTTCTTGGGGTTTTCGGGGAAAGGCAAAAATTAAAAGGGGAAAGAAAAACTCCATTTGTGTGTTTTCTTTTCTTTGCGGTTTCTTTTTTTGGGGGGCCGTCTGTCCAAATTTTTTTCCCTTGGGTCTCCTGAAAAAAAAAACACTTACCATCCAAATCTGGGTCTGGTCTTTCGTGTTGCAACCCCCTTACCAATCCCACACCAATCCCACAGGAGGTTTCCTTGAACAAAAGTCCAGTTTGGAATGGGTCTACAAAAAAGCAGGGAAAAAAAACAACAACAGGGCCCCCTTTACTTCCGAAGGGGTGTGATGCAAAAAAATTACCCCCAAAAAAAAACGGGGAAATTTTCCCCCCCAAATTCCTTTTAGAAATTCAAGGGGGCCAGGGGGAAAAAGGGCCCGTTTTTTTTTAAATTTTAAAAAATTTTGTATAAACTATCTTTTGTGCTCAAGTTTCCGGTTTTTGGAAGGAAAAATTTCGTACAAAAAGGAAAATTGGGGATTCAAATTTGTTTTTCCCTTCCCCAAAAAATTTTTTCCTCAGTTCTTTTTAGGGGGTTTATTTATTAAACCCAAAATTTCCAAAAAAAACTTTTTCAAACCATTTTTTTTTCCCCGGGTTGGGGGAAAAGGGGCAGTAGGGGGTTTGGGGCTAAATTTTTGGGTTTTTTTTTTTTGTTTTTCAAATTTTTTTTTAGGGGGTTTTTTTTATTTTATTTTTCGGGGGGGGAAAAAAAAAGGCCCGGGGGATGGGGGAGTAGCTAAAATTTTTTTATTTTAAATTTTATTTTTTCATGTAATGCCTGTTGGGAAAACCCCAAAAAAAAAAGGGGGGCCCAAAAAGGGGAAAAATAAAAAAAACCTTTTTTTATATAACTGGAAAAAAGGATACGCCCAAAAAAAAAAAAAAACAAGTTTTTTAGAACGGGAACAAAATTTATTGTTCCCCCCCTTTTTGCCGGGGGAAATAAAAAAAAACCCAAAAAGAAGCAAAAAATTTTAATTTAAAAAAAACCAAAAAGGAAAAATTTCCCCCAAACCCCCGAAGGGAAAAAAACTTCAAACCCCCCCAAAAGTGAAAAAGTTTTACCAAAGGGGGTGGGGCCTTTTTTTTTGAAAGGGGGGGGGACTGAAAAAATTCCCCCAAAAGGGGGGCAAGAGGGGGGAAAAAACCCCCTGGGGAGGGGGGGGAAAAGGGGGGCGGGAAAGGGGCCCCCTGGGAAAAAAAAAGGGGTTTTTTTTTTTTAAAAAAACATAGCATTTTTTCCCCAACACAGTCTTTTGTAATGGGGGGAAAAAGAAAAAGAAAAAGGGAGGAAAAAATCTTTTTTTGGGTCCAAAAAAATTTTGGGGGGGTTTAACTATTTTCATCTTTAAAAAAATTTTTAAAAATTTTTTTTATTTTTAAAACTTTTTAGGGGGCCCCCCAGGGGGAGGAAAAAAAAAAAAATGGGTTTTCAAATTTTTTGGGGGTCTGCTTTTTATTTAAAAAAAAATTGTTTTACAAACTTTTTTTTACCCAAACACTTTTTAAAAAGGTTTTTCCCTTTTTGAAAATGTATTTTCCCCAGGGAAATGGGGAAAAAAAGGGTTTTCAAAACTGTTTTTTTTCACTGGGCAGATTAAAATTTTTAAAAACATTTAAAAAAAAAAAAAAAAAAAAAAAAAACAAAAAAAAAAGAAAAACCAAAAAAAAACCTCCACAACAACTTAAAAATCCTTTGAAAGTACTTCAAAAAACCCCATTTTTGATTAATGCTTTTAAAAAACAAAAGGGGCCCCAAAGGGGACCCTGGGTGGTACAAAAAAATTTGTTGCCCTTTAAAAAAAAATTTTCCCCAAAACCCGGGGATTGCAAAAAAACCCAGGGCCCTTTTTTTAAAAAAAAAAGAACATTGGGGCCCTTTTTTTTTTTTTTTAAAAGGGGGGGAACATTTAAACTTTAAATTAAAAAAAAAAATTTCTTTCCTTAAAATCCCTTTTTTTTTCCTTTTTAAGGGGTGGGGGTTTAAAAACCCCACGGGGGGTTTTTTAAAAAAAAAAAAAGGGGGGGATGCCCCAAAAAATTTTTTTTCCTTTTGCGGGGAAAAGAAATTTTGCCATGAAAATTTTTTATGTTCCTTTTGTTTTCCCACCCAAAAATTTATGAAAAAAATTTCAACTTTGGCCCCCTTGGGGCCCCCAAAAGGGTTTAAAGACCCCATTTTTTTACAAAAAAAATTTTTGTTAGGTATGTTTTTTTGTCCAAAAAAACTGGATTTAATTTCAAAGGGGGGGGGGGAAAAAAATTAAGGGTTTGGGTTTAAATTTAAATTTTTTTTTAAACGCTTTTGGGTTTTCCTTTTGAAAGGGGGGGCGGGTCGGCTTTTTCCTTTCCCCCACTTTTTTTCCCAACAATGGGGGGGGGGGAACCCAAAAAAAAAAAAAATTTTCAATTTTTTTGCCAAAAGTTAAAAAAAAAAAATGTTTTTAAAAATTTTTTTTTCCTTTTTTAAAAAAAGCAAATCTGAAAAAGTTTTTTAACCCCCATGTTTTTAAAGCTTAAAAAACAGAAGGGGAAAGGGGCCTTTTTAATATTGGGTTTAAAATGTTGTTTTATAGCATTTTCTAGGCTCAAAAAAACCCAATGTGGGGGCAATCTTTTTTTTGGGGCCCGGGGAAAAAAAAAACTGCAAGGGGCCCCCCCTTTAAATTTGGGGAGCATTACAAAAGGCCCCACAGAGAAAATTTTTGCCTGTTTTTAGGGCTTTGAAATTGCCTGTTTTTGGCCCCCAAAATTTTTGGGGGGCTCAATGTACGTGGGTTTTTTTAAAAATTTTCCCCGGGTTTGGGGACTTTGAAAAGCTTTAAAACCCGGGGGGGCACCCAAAAGATGAAAAAAGGGGGCTTTTTCCCCAAAAACATGTAACGGGTTTTTTTTTACAAAAAAAAAGGAAAAATAGGGGGGTTTAAATTTTATTTCCCTTTTTGGAAAAAAAAAACAGTTTTTTCTATGGGGAAAAAAAAAAAAAAAAAAGGTTTCCAAAAAAAAAAAAAAAAAAAAAAAAAAAAAAAAAAAAAAAAAAACGGGACCCCCACAAAACCCCCCCCAAAAAAAACCCAAATAAAAAATTTTCCCCAGAAAAAAAAAAAAAAAATAAAAAAAAAAAAAAATCGGTTTTTAACAATGGGGGGCCCAAAATTTTGAAAATCTGTGCCTAAAAATTTAAAAGGCTCCCCCAAAAGGGGGGAGTTTGGGGAGAAAAAAAAAAAAAAAAAATTTTTTCCCCAGTCCCCCAAAAAAAAAATTTTTTTTCGGGGCTTTTGGGTTTTAGTGCCACAAAAAAACTTTCTTATCTTTGATTGCCTGGAAAACCAAAAAAAAAATTGGCAGGAAAAAAAAGCAAAAAGAAAAAAAATACAAAAAAAAAAGGGGGGGCCCAAAAAAAAAAAAAAAAATTTTTTTTTTAAATTTTTCCCCAAAAAAAAAAAAGGGCCCCAAGGAAAAGAAGGGTCTAAAGGGGGGCAAAAAAAAAAAAAACTTTTGGTACTAGTTTTGGGGTTCAAATGGTTAAAATTTTTGGGGAAAAAGAAACCCTTGTTGTGTTTATGTTTTTTTAAAAATGTACAAACAGGGGGGGGCCTTTTCCCCCCTTTGCCCCACCCCCAATTTAATTGGGGAAAATCAGTCCCAGGGACTTGGGGGGGGAATCTTTCCCCCAAAGTAATGTTTTAGTGGAAAAAAAATTTACTATTTCCCCCCTATTTTACATTTGTATGAAAATCTTCTTTTTGAAAACCGTAAAAAAGTTTTTTTAATTATATCGAGGGGTTGGTTTTTTCCCAAACATTTTTCACAAAAAAACTCTTTTTTTCCCCAAAAAAAAAACCAAAAAAAATTGGGGGGAAAAAAAAAAGGGGGGGGTTTCCCCCCGGGGGGGAAAAAACTACTTTTCGGGGGGTTAATTTAAAAGGGCACACCCCAAAAAAAAAAAAAAAAAAAAAACCCCCTTTGCCTTCCCTTTTTTAACCCCTTTTTTGGAAAAAAAATTTTTTGGGAAGGGACCCCCGGCGCCAAAAAAACCCAGGTTTTAGGGATTCTTTCCCGTTTTTTCCAAAAAACAGGCGGTAAAACCAAAAACAAAAAAAAACCCCCCATTAAAAACCCCCCTTTTAAACCAAACACTGGGAAGGCGCACGGGGGAAAAAATTTTCCCCCAGGAGGGGGGTTTAAACCCTTTTCCTTTTCTGTTTTTTTTTTCCCTTTTTTTCCCCCCGCCCCCACGGGGGAAAAGGAAAAAACCCCCCAAACCCCCTTTCTTTTTCCCCAAAAACCCCTCACGGGGGGGTTTTTCAGGGGGCCCCTTTTAAAAGCGGGGCCCCCCCCCCCCCCCTTGCGGGCCCCCCCATTCCCCCCCAAAAACCCCCCCCCCCCAAAAAAAAACCCAGGGTACAAAGTTTTAAAAATCGGGTTTTTTTTTTAAAACCAAAAAACCAAAAGGGCCGGGGGGGGGCCCCCCTGAAAAAACCCTTCCCAAACTTTCCCAAAAAAAAAAAGAAAAGGGCCTTTTTTTACCCCCAAAAAGGGGGGGCCTGGCCTAAAAATTTTAAAAGAAAAAACCGGGTTCCGGGGCCCACTTTTATTTTAAAAAGGGGTTTTTTGGGAAACCCCCCTAGGGTTTTTTTACAACCCCCAAATTATTTTATTTTTCCCCACGCAAACCTCCCCCCATTTTTCAGAAAAATTTTTTTTTAAGGGAAATAATATCGCCGGGGGCTTTAAAAAAAACCCAAACGGGAAAAAAACCGGGTTTTTTCCCTTTTTGGGGGGTTTTACTTTCTGAAAGTGCTTTTTTTGGCGCTTTTGGGCTAAACAAAAAAAAAAAAAAA
>JAMYXO010003030.1:17500-21477 GCA_033310375.1 Conus canariensis | reverse complement strand
AAGCAGCAAAAGAAAAACTTCCACCAGGTGCCTGTTTCATGGGGGGATGAAGAAAAGGAGACCATATATATATCCATATATATAACAGTATAAAATAACAGTCTGACCACTCAGACTGTTCCATATCTTTTGATCTCCCTTGCATCCTTGAATGGATCCTCAAGCATAGGCTCAAAGATTGTCCCCTACGAAAAAATAATAAAGTTTATAAAAACCTTTTGGTGGTAGTAGAATCCATTAGTGAGAACACTGACGTTTCAAGCCATAGGCCCGTTGTCAAAGTGAAAGGAGAGGACAGTGTAGACAGGAAAGCCTCTGTGAGAATTGGGTGAGAACATTTCATTTAATGATCAAGTTGGACCAAAATAAAGTCACTGATCACTGTTCAGGTGTATTGAGTTCAAACAGACACACACCACAGTTCACACAAAGACACCAACACACACACGCGCGCACACACACACCACCACAACCCCCACAAAACACACAACACCACACACACACACACACACAACACCCACCCCCCCACCCCACACCCACACCACACACACACACAAAAGGAGGGGAATAAATGGAAATATTCATTATTTTGCCTACTGAAAGAGAAAGAAACAGGGGCTAAAGAGGGACAGGACAGAGAGATTAAGGCAGAAGGGCCCTGGCTCAGCTAGACGTCAGTGACTCTGATGTTCATCCCAGCTGGCTGTGTGGTGCCCAAGCGGCTGATGACAAGGCTCTCCATGTGCTTTCTGTATACACGATCTCTGGGGTTCTGCCACACTGCTGATATCTTCGCATGACTGAAGCTGTGATACGGACCAACAAAATGTTGGCCGACTGGGTTGTTGTGGCCCAGCTTCATCGACCTCAGGTGCTCTGAAAAGCGGTCGGCCAATGAGCGGTAGGTCTCCCCAATATACAGCTTGGAGCAGAGGGTGCAGGTCAAGACGTACACTAAGTTCCTAGACTGGCAGTTTAAACTGGACCTCACAGTGAATGTGCCAGTGGGTCCCACGACTGTAGTTGCAGTGTCTATAAATGGGCACGTCTTGCATTTTTTGTCCCCACAAGGTCTGCACCCAGGTGAGGTTGACTGGGTGGCCTGCGGTCTAAGCTTGGACCTCACAAGCATGTCACGCAGGTTCTTGTCCCTCTGAAAAGCAATCAGTGGTGGCTTGGAAAAAATTTGTTTGAGGTCTGGATCTTGCTGGAGGAGACTAAAGTTTTCACGCAGGATTCTGCAGACTGGTAGGTTGTGAGGGTGGTATGGGATGACTACCACAGCGCGGTCCTCATCCTCTCCCGTTGCTTTTGGTCTCAGGGCTTCTGTGCGGCTGGTAGAGCGTGCACGTTCAAGTGCTGTTTGCACAATATCCTCTGGGTACTGGCGGGCTATGAAGAAGGTGGACATCCTCTGAGCCTCATTCTCAAAGTCCTGCTCTCTACTGCAAATGCGCCTGAGCCTTTGGAACTGAGAATGTGGTATACTGTTCCTGGCGGAGGATGGGTGGCTGGAGTTGTACAGGAGATATGCATGTGAGTCAGTGGGCTTGTAGAAGACGGTGGTGGAGAGTTTGGAACAGTCTGGGTGGACAGAGATGGAAAGGTCCAGGAAGGAGATAGATTTGGATGATATTTCGTGGGTGTATCGGAGGGCAGGGTGGAAGTTAGACATGTGTTGGATGAAGTTTGTCCCCTACATTTTATACTGTTTGAATAATGCTTTTAGATTTTTTCAGCAACTTTTTCCTCTCCACACTTTTGATTTGTTCCATTTACTACCCTTCACTGGCTGCTTTGAGGGTGCAGTTGGATTCTTTTTTGAACCCTTGGTGGTGAGAACACCACAGAATTATGGACTGTGGTGTGTCTCTATTTGACACCAAGAGCACACAGACACAATCAGCCGTGTCTCCCTGATGAGTCCGATCCAGCGGACGAAAGGCCTAGGAGCAGGCAATACAAATAAATGTGCCTTCGACAGGGATTACGATGGTGGTTCTCTCAGGCAGTTAGTGAAAGGCTTCTCATATTTATAATATATTCCCCCCATTTTCTTCATCTTCAATTTTTTTAAAATATTTTTTTGAAGTTCAAATCTTTGCCAAGTCATTACTATAATGACTGAAGAATTGTTAGCCTGGACTTGTTTTCTTCCACTACTTAATTGTTCAGCATTATATATATATATATATATATTGTTAAAAATAAGGTTTAAAAGGCAATCTACAAATTTGTTTCTAGCTTGCGCTGTCGTTCTAATCTTATTTATATATATATATATATACACACACACACACACTAGTTAATAGAGAGAGAGAGAGAGAGAGAGAGAGCGACAGACAGAGACATGGCAGACAGACATGAAAAGAGAGAAAGGATGAAACAGAGAGTGTGTGTGTATGTATGTATGTATGTGCATGCTGTGTGTGTGTGTAAGAGAGAGAGAGAGAGAGAGTTTTCTCATTTTGATTTTCCTCTATAAAGAGAAGGATGTGTATTGCCTGACCCAGGCGACGGTCAATGAAATCAAACAGAAGACAGACTTGCTGAGCACGCACTAAATGCACTGACTGTGTCTCTCAAAAGGCCACACCTTGAGGAAAAATGCATGACAAAGAGAAAAACAATGGGACACTCAGAAGCAACCATGCTCAAAAGCTTTCAAATACCGTCAACATTTCCTTTTGCGAGCGCGCGCGCACGCGCCTCTGTGTGTGTGTGTGTGTGTGTGTGTGTGTACATTTGTGTGGGGGTGCATGCCAGCATGGTGTGTGTGTGTGTGTTTGTGCGCGCGCACACACACACCGACACACACACGCACTGTACATGAATATACATGTGCGAGTTTGCAAGGAAAAAAAGTGGAAAGGAAAGGGTTAGGAGGCTACAACGAACAAATACACAAGGCAAAAAGAAACAGAGAACAGAAGGACTGTGCAAATTCAATTGGCATAACAATAAACGAAAGAACAAACAAAATAAAATGCAGAAGGAAGACACAAACAGGAAGATCTGTGACGCAACACCTCGTGCGAACGACAAGATGACGAGAAGCAATCGGCTCTGTTGGTGACACCAGGGTGACAGATGAGCAGAGAAAAAAAGGACTGGACTGCACACGCCACGAAACCACGGGGCAGAGTGACGATCACTACCTTGATCAGTCACGCCACTGCTGAACTCGAAAGGTGAAGTCGTCGGTGGCCGTGGCAGTGGGATCGAGGAACAAAAAGAGAAATGGGAGAGGAGGGGGCGAGAGATGGAGGAAGAGGGGAATGGGTGGAACTGGGAACAATTAGAACAACAGTTTTTGTCGTAGAGCCAAACGAGTATGAGATACTGTCTTTCTAGTATGACTTTTCATTACTAGCTTTGCGTTATGATTCATAATGAAGACAGGCCACAGCAATCTGAACTAACCAGGTATACATCAGTTACATGTCGCATCGTCGGTCTGACAGCATGACAAGAGCACAGTTGTTGCAGACGTACCCACTACATGATACGCGTGGGCTGTCAGGTCTAGAAAGTGGAGGCACTAGCGATGATTATCTCTTTGGCAGCCTGGAGGACTTGTGATGCGCTGCTATCTTTGCTCGAGAGACCGGAGTGTCTATTTGGGAGTGCAGAAGAAGAAGAAGAAGAAGAAGAAAAAGAAGAAGAAGAAGAAGAAGATGATGATGATGATGATGATGATGATGATGACTATGATGATGATAATGATGATGTTGATGATGATGATGATGATGATGATGATGATGATGATGATGATGATAGACGAAGAAGAAGAAGAAGAAGAAGAAGAAGAAGAAGATGATGATGATGATGATGATGATGATGATGATGATGATGATGATGATCAGGGTACAGTCTATCACTGACTTATTTAATATCTGGGGTCTGATTATCAGAGCATCATGTGCTACAGCTGGACTGGAGAAAAAATATTAGGTTCATGCTCTTAAATGCTTCTA
>JAMYXO010003030.1:5000-15000 GCA_033310375.1 Conus canariensis | reverse complement strand
CTAATAAGCCATACAAGTCATCATATTTCCCATTTATCATCTCCGCTACAACGATGGCGTGGCTGACTGGCTGTCTGTGCGCCAAACAATCAGATTACAAGCCAGGTGACGACACAGCCCGAGGGGAAAACCAGACAGCAACCAGAGACTGACTCGTCCATTGTCCAGTGGATCGTGGGGAGCGAAGGTGAAGGGAGCGATGAAACAGAACATCTGCACTTTGCCGTCAGGTCTGTCACTGTTCTGTTTGTTTTCTTGTTTCTGGCCCCTGTAACCCGTGTCTGTTATGTTTTGAACTTTTGATTTTAAGACCAATTTCGGCCAGTTATCCTATTTCAAGTGTTCTTGTTTTCCCTTCACTCATCTTTCCACTGTGTGTTTTGCAGAAGTAGAAAGAAACTCGTGGAGAGCGTGGCAGCAGAGAGTCCTCAGAAGAGAAGCCCCCTTCAAGCAAGTGTTTCGGCCCTTATCTCCTGACACTCTAGGGGGGTTGGGCCACACCCGGTTCATGACTCCGGATGTCCCTCTGCTGCCCCTTTTTTTTTTTTTTTTTTTTTGGGACGAGCCATGGCTGGGATTCGAACCCATGACCCTCTGGACATGCTCATTTTCCACTTAATGACTCGCGCTTTAACCACTGAGCCACAGGGACACCTGATATTTGTAGGAAATTTAAGCCTTATGAAGTTCACTTTTGTTCCTCCTTGACCAGATCCAGCTTGAACACCTCTCTGCCGCTTCTGCCATTGCTTTCAGGGCTCTGGTTTTTTCCTTCCCTGCAACTGAGAGCTGTTTCATGAGGCTGTATGCAGACGTTCCTACAAACCCCCTAGCTCCAATTTCTGCAGTGAGGACTTTGACCTGATAGCCTTCTCTCCTCAGGCTGTTTGCCAGATCAGCATACTTTTCAGTCTTGTAGATTTGAGCTGCCTCCATTCTGTTCTCATATGGTACCGTGAGCTCGATCATGATCAGCTGCTTGGTTGACTTAGAGTGGACTACTATGTCTGGTCTCATGCCACTCTTGCTGATGATCTCTGGGTGACTCTTCCATTCTGGGAGGTCTGCAGTGCACTCCCAGTCATCTGCCCCGTCCAGCAGACTCTGCCTGCATGTTTCGAGTGGCACTGTTGTTCTTGGCCATGATTTGCTGCCTCCTGCCGTGAAGAATGTTGCGGGTGCTTTTGGAGTCCTGATTTTCCCTTTTGTGGTGTTGGTACTAGCCCAGACTACTTGTACAATCTCTTTGAGCACTTGGTTGTGCCTCCATGTGTACCTTCCTTGAGCCAGGGCTACTTTACATGAGCTTAGGACATGCTCCACTGTTTGTTTTTCATGGCAGAGGGGACATGCAGTATCGTCTGTTTTCCCCCACTTCACCAGGTTTGCATTTGAGGGCAGAAGGTCATATGCAGATCTGAGAATGAAGCTGATCCTGAGAGGGGCCATGCGCCAAATGTCATTCCAAGTGAGATTTCTTTGGAGTGCATTCTCCCACGTTGTCCATTGCCCTTGCTGGCTCTGCTGGACTGCTTTTTGGAGTCTTTTTTGGTCTTCTTCTTTTCTCATCTCCTGAATCATCATGTCTCTTTTGGCTTTTCCTTTGGCCTTTGACCACCATTCAGTTTTGGTCACCCCCAGTCCTTGTCTGTTGGTGTGTGTGTGTCCTGTTATTTCTCTGATCTTGAGACTTTCTTTTGCAGAATCCATCGCCTCTTGAACTTTCCATTTTCTGCCTGTCTTCAGCTGGGGCTTGATTGCTTCTACCACCTTGTCTCCTGAGTCCTCCAGCATGCTTTGAAGTCTGATCTTCCCTGCTTTGTATTCCTCCAGGATGGATTTCAGTGGTAGTTTCAGCTTTGCTTGGCGACAGTACAGCGCTATGTCAGTCAGACAGGGTGGGACACCAAGCCATTTCCTTGTGAACTTGTTTATTTTGGCTTCCATTGCCTCCACTATGCTGGTGCAGATGTCGTATATCATAAGAGGCCATAGGAGCTTTGGTATCAGCATGAACTGCAGACACCAGACCTTGTATTTGCCAGGGAGCCCACACCGGTCAATGGTCTCCAAGCCTTCCTCCGCCATCTGCTTGGTTTCTTTTGCTCTTTGTGTGTCTTTCAGCGTATCATCATACCATCTTCCAAGGCTCTTGACTGGTTCTTCTGTGACTGTTGGAATGGCCTGGTTGGCAACACTGAAGACCACAGATCCGGCCACTTTTCCTTTCCTCAGTGAGAGACTCCGTGATTTCTTTGGCTTGAACTTCATTCTGGATGAGGCAACTATGTCGTCCAGCCTCTCCAGCACATGACGTGTCTCGTCTTCTCTGGATGAAATCACTGTAGTGTCATCCATGAAGGCCTTGAGAGGAGGCATCTTGTATCCATCGCCAAGGTCTGTTTGTCTCGCGTTGTTTGTTGCTGCTTTCAAGATGAGTTCCATTGCCAGCACGAACAGTATTGGGGAAATTGCACAGCCCATTGCAATACCCACTTCCAAGTTGATCCAATCTGTTGTGTACTCCTTGGTAGAGAACCGCATTGAGAAGCCATTGAAGTACTTCTTGAGCATGTCGCGGATGTTCTTTGGCACATGGTACATCTCAAGAGCCAATTGTATCATCTCATGGGGCACAGATCCATATGCGTTTGCCAGATCAAGCCACACTACGTCCAGGTCTCTCTTTTCTGTTTTTGCTTTTTGGATTGCGTCCCAGATCATTGTGGCGTGTTCTACACAGCCAGCCACGCCTGGGATGCCACCTTTCTGGACTGACACATCCAAGTACTTGTTTTCCATCAGGTACTTGGTCAGCCTTGCTGCCATGACAGAGAAGAAGATTTTCCCTTCGACGTTCAGTAGTGATATTGGTCTGAACTGGCTGATGTCACTTGAGTTTTGCTCTTTGGGGATGTACACACCATCTGCCGTCATCCACTGGCCGCTGATCTTCTGGTTTCTCCAAGCCGATCGCAGCAGCCTGTGGAGCCACTCCAGCACCTTGGGACATTTCTTGTAAAGCTGGTAAGGTATTCCGTTTGGCCCTGGTGATGATTTGGCTCTGGCTTTGTCGACCACCTTCTTGATTTCCGCCAACGTTGGAGGCTTGCCATTGAATTGTTCCTCAGGGTTGGTTGGCCACACCAGCCCTTGAATGTCGAGTGGTGCTTTGCTCTGTGGGTCAGAGTATGTTTTCCTCAGATGCTGCTCAAGAACTCCTTTGTCCACACTTAGGGTCCCAGATTTTGGCTGCTCAAACAGTGTTCTGGCAAACTGGAAGGGGTCTCTGAAGAAGCGCTCTTGTGTCTTCTTCTTTTTGCTCTTCCTCTTCCTCGCAGATTCCGCTTTGCTGAGGGCGCTGTGTTTTTCTTTCAGGTCTTTCCACAGTTTTTCCAAGCCTTGTGTTTCAGCTGGCAGTGCGGTCTTCATTTGCATCTTGAGGTTTTTCTTTTGGACCCTGATCTTGTCCATCTTTTCTTGGCGTCTGGATTTCTTTGGAGGTGTTTTCTCTTTGGGTAGTTTTGTTCCATAGGCGTCTCTACATGTGGCATACACAATGTCCCCATATGTGGCTAGTTTGTGTTCCAGGGTGCTTTTCCCTATCAGTGCATCGAGTCTTTGGACGATTTTTGCATCCAGTTTCTCCCAATCTTCAGTTTCGTTTGCTCGTGGCAGGTTGAGTTTCAGGCGCCTGGCATCGAGGGCCTGTGAAAATTCCTCATCCGAACCAACAGCGTGGATGTCCTTGGCACTGTGGTTTAAATCCTGGCCTTGGTCTTCCGACGTCTTATCTGCTGATGCAGTGCGCTGCTGCTCATTCAGATGAGTCTTCACACATCCCATCTTTGTTCTGTGGATCTTCGGTGGTAGCGAAACGCTTTCCACAGACACATGGATATTCCATTTGGTCCATGTTCAGAAGGGTTCACCTTGAGTATGAGGTATTTCAACCAACTACGCAGTTGCGGTTTTGGTTTTGATGAGGTATTTCTTTCCAGCTCATAACCAGAAGATAGTAGTAGTAGCCTGATGAGGTCCTCAAAACAACTGTCAATTGCTGATCTGCTAACCGAAAGATTTGAACATTTCAAAACAGCTGTCACTGTATGGTACAAATGGAATTGGCTGCCGACCTCTGACAGGGTCGACAGAAAACCTTTCACCCTCTCCTTTGCTGATGTCTCTAGGTGCGCATCTGGCGACGTGACTGAGCCACTTCACACCCACACACGTTCTCATCAGCTCCCCTCTTTCCCTGACACTCGTCCCCTGCGACTATCCACATTAAAAACAAAGAAGAGCAGGATGTCTTCTTTTTCTCTTTCCAAGGCTCACCTTTGTATAATAGATAACCCTGTCATGCGGGCAGATATGAAAACACGAAACAAGCATTCTTCTTATTCAATTATGTGTTGGTTTAGTCTGCATGGGCAGATTAGTACTGATTGCTTATTATATTCATGTTCACTACAGAGAAGTATATGTAGATGAATGACTAAATGTGACTTTTGCAGAGTGCCGTACCGTGTGTAGGTTCCTAGAACATACACTGTCAGATGTTATCGTTATTCCACACAGTTACATCAAAAGGCTAAAAGAACATTGTTAGAGTTATGATCGCTATTGAGTTATCTCGGATGACTAGAAAGAGAGAGAGAGAGAGAGAGAGAGAGAGAGAGAGAGAGAGAGACAGACAGACAGACAGACAGACAGAGACAGAGAGAGAGAGACAGACAGATAGACAAACAACAGACAGACAGATGTACCGACGGACAGACAGACAGATAGAAGGATGAACGGATGGATGGACGGACACACATACAGAGAGAGAGAGAGAGAGACAGACAGACAGACAGACAGACAGACAGACACACAGACACAGAGAGACAGACAGACAGGTAGACAGACAAACAACAGACAGACAGATGTACCGACGGACAGACAGACAGATAGAAGGATGAACGGATGGATGGACGGACACACATACAGAGAGAGAGAGAGAGAGAGAGAGAGAGAGAGAGAGAGAGAGAGAGAGAGAGAGAGAATGTTGTGGCTGTTTTACAACCAGGCTCACAACAGATATCACCTGCATTGCAATGTTAGTCTGACTGGCTGTCAGTGTGTCAAACAATCAGATTACAAGCGAAAGGGCAGAGAGAGAGAAAGAGAGATAGGGTCTCAGGAGACAGCACCCAGGGTTTGTCCCATCCATTATTCATTTGGGAGAAAGAGAAACGACGGAAACAAACCCCAGCACTTTTACAGTCTTCTGTCTAACTCCAATGTGGAATGCTGGAACTATTGTTCGGCCCCCACACAGTAGTAATGCTGTAGCATTTGAACTATAATCGTTTTGGTTGCCTTGATTTTGAAATGGTCATCAACGGACAATAAATTCACCATGATCTAAGAATCTCTTGTGTGTAAACGAAACAGAAGAACTAATTTAAATATACACCAGCCATAATCATATTCAACAGGAAATGTCGTTATTAGAAATCTGCCGGGGCAGTATCAATATAATTAAGCTCGAATTATCCAGAAATTTACCAAAGCAAAACGTGGGTTTGATAGAGATGACACTAACTGTGAGATACGCAACACAACAGGCCATACCAAATAATCATATAATCTAATACAGTACCAATGAAAGTAATATACAACACAATACCCGATTGCTATGTAACAGGATACTAACTTACAATGTAATGCAAAACCAGATTACGATTGAACACAGTACAGTACCAATTCACAATGGAACGCAATTTTAGATCACAATAGAACACGATGTATTTCGATATCACGATACAATAGACCATAGTACTAGAGGCCAAATACAAGCAGTATCTGATTACAATAGAAACAATGAGATGTAATACCAGATTGCAAGAAAGCACAATACTGAAAAAATAGAAGAAACCAGAATAGAATGTAACACTCGATTACAACAGAACACAACGCAATGTCAGATTAAAATGGAATACAAATTACAACAGAACACAATGCAATGTCAGATTAAAATGGAATACAAATTCATATTACTATGGAGCATAACACTATTCAGTTTTAGACTCCCCCATTAGAACACACAATACTACATTGATTACAAGACACCAGAATGCGACCCTCTACACGTTTAAAAGAAAATACAATGCAGCTCGGTATCAGATTGTGATAGAACGCAATACTAGATAACAAGCAATTCAGCATCTAATTACAATAAACCACAACGCAATGCAATATTGGACTGCAACAGAACATGGCCATGCAATACAAGATTGCAACAGTCCACAATGCCATAGATCACAATGCAAAATAATACACGATCACGGTAGAACACAATGCAATATGAAACTTCAAGGGTCAACGATGCTGGAATACAATACAACACACTGCAAACTAGATTGCAGTAGAATACAATGCAATATCAAATAATAATGGGGCATCATGCTAAACAAAACCTAATTACAAGAATAACCAACGATCTACAAGGTTTCAATAGAACATGATGCAATGCCAAATTACAAAAGAACGAAATACAACGCAGAGCACAATCTAGATAGCAATGGATAATCATCATCATCATCATCATCATCATCATCATCATTGTCATCATCATCATTGTCATGATATTAATGATAAGAATAATACTAATAATAATAGCAATAATAATAGTAATAATAATAACAATAACAATGGTAGCAATACTAATAACAGTAACAGTAATAATTATAGTTATAATGATGATAATCATAATGATGATGATGATCCTTGCAACCACACTGTAAACAAGTTTTGCATTGTATCTTACTGTATCGTAGCATCGAAGACCCTTGAAATATGATATTGCACTGTGTTCTACCGTGATCGTGTTTTATAATAATTTGCGGTCTATTGTATCTATTGTATTGCGATCTATTGCATTCTGGTGCGTGCGTGTGTGTGTGTGTGTGTGTGTGTGTGTGTGTGTGTGTGTGTGTGTGTGTGTGTGTGTGTGTCTGTTTGTCTGTCTGTCTCTCCGTCTGTCCGTGTGTGTGTGTGTGTGTGTGTGTGTGTGTGTGTGTGTGTGTGTGTGTGTGTGTGTGTGTGTGTGCAAGTGCAAGGTGTCAAGTGGGGAGTATTGCCAGGGAAAGAAAAGTTCTACTTGGCTAAAAGAAAGAAATATGCAAATGGGAAAAAGGCTTTAAAGATAAAAAAAAGAAAGTTCTAAATGAAGCTAGCATGAAAAGAAAGAACAGAATAAAAGAAAACAAAGAGCAGAGCAAAGAAGACGTCCGATTCAACACCTCGTCAGAGCCAGAAGATCAGGAGAGGCAATCGACTCTATTGGTGACACAAGGGTGACAAACGAGCGGAGAAAAAGGACTGGATTGCACACCTCACGGAACAACGGGGCTGGGGGACGATCACTACTTTGATTAGTTCCGCCACAGCTGCACTGGAAAAGGTTAAGGTAGAGGAGGTGGTGAAGGTCATGTAAGGGAATGAGAGATGGGGTGAGGGAGAGAGGGAGGAATGGGGTGCGGAGGGGGGATTGGTGGAGGTCAGTATAGTAGGAATGGCAACTGTAAATTGTTGACCCAAACGAATAGAAGAGATTATAGTCTCCAAACTGATTCATGATTTCTCGGTTTGTCTTAAGTGATTTTGAAGCTGAACACAGGCCCCAGTCGTCTGGAGTACCTTGCACTCCAGGTTCCATATTAGCCAGTGGGACAAGCACCCCTGTCTGTATGGTGGCATGGCAATAGAGCGTCTGTTACTGATGTGCACACCACATGAGACTCTCAGGTTGTCAAGTCTGGAGAAGGGAAACGCTGGTGAGGATGAAGCTGTTCGGCAGCCTAAAGAGACTGGTGTGTCGTTCTGAGAGCATTCGAGAACAAGAGCAACAAGAACAAGAACAAGAACAAGACGAGGAAGGAGATGAAAAAGAAGAAGATGAAAAGGAACAACAGCAATAACAACAACAACAACAACATTCAGTCTATCATGTAATTTCTTGAACGTCTAGGATTTGATCATCAGATCTTCCTGACCTGCTGTTGGTCTGGAGAGGAAAAAAATGACAGGTGAGTGTTGTTTACTACTGCTGCTACTATTACTACTACTACTACTGCTGCTGCTGCTGCTGCTGCTGCTGCTGCTGCTGCTTTGTTCAGGTGAAAGGAAATACGGTCAAAAAGAGTTGAATGCAACATACGAAGCAAACGTCGAACTGGACACCAAACCTGGCTGAGAACACTGATCTGCCAATGTCACAGGATGAGGAGTTTGAGAGGAGTGGATGGTGACTGGACAGAGAAGAGGAATAAACCAAACAGGGAAGAAAAAAGAAGACATAAAAGAGTTCTGTTATGAAATTGATCTGACCAAGTGCCTTTAATTACCGGTAGACGGAAGAAGAAGAAGAAGAAGAGTAAATAGTCAGTTTCAGCAGTCAACGTCATATTGCATGGAAAGACATTGTAAAGGGTTGGCCAGTTCAATTAGCTTGTGTCCATTCTGAACAAAGACAGCAGCTAGAGAAACAAGGTCAGCGCGAATCTCTTCTTGGTGATGCCTGCCATGATCTTCATCAGAGACAGAGGTCTATCAAACTTCACAGAAGTCACTAAGTGACAGGTGATATCTAGCCATTACATATGTGAGAACTGAACACTGACATAAGATCTTTAGCAAGAACTCTGGGCATTTGAGAATTAAAGTTTCAGATGGATTCTCAGCATCACAAGCAATAAACACAAATGCTTCAAGATAAGAACCTCCTCTAGCTGCCATTGAATGTCTGGAACAGGCATTTATCTCACAACGACTGTCTAAGACCATTCTACAGAATTCACGTAGTGAAAGGTGGACGTCTCATGGGTCAGTTGAAGAAGTGCAGGATGGATGACATGGAGGACTGAACTGGTCACAGCACCTCTATCCTTTTGCTCATGACTGCGGACAAAGGCCGGAGAGATCTCTGATGACCCAATTGTCTGTCACGGCAATTCTACGACCTACTGACATGAGACAATAATGATTATAAACTCCTTCTCATCCCATGGAGGAAATGCACAGAACCCTCATCTGTATTCATAATTAGGTTGTATGGGTGTGCAGCACTGCTAATTAAGGAATAGAGCGTATTTGATACATTTTTTAGAGAGAATTCTGTTACACAAACTCCCTTCAATGTCATTTAGAAATCACGTGAATTGGTTGTAAGGGTTGAATTATCTAAATCTATTTGTTCAGTGTGCATGATGTGGAAAACCGTTTGCCAGGACATTTTTTGCACATGTACGCATTCAATATAACCATTTCCGCTTAAAAAGAAAGGATTTTTGTTTTTGGTAAAAGGGGACCACGACCAACTTTCATTATTTGCATGTAAATACATCATCAGTATAGGGCTTTGCTTCAAAATATTTTTACAGTATTTGCGTTATGTTGCTAATATTGGAGATGTGAATAATTGTAAATGAAAAGGAGATAGGAACTGAAGAACGGCAGTTTTACAGGCTAGAAGGGAGGGGGAAGGGGATGGGTCAGTTTCCATAGTATTATTTGTCAACGTATCTCCACGATTTGCATTTTTTCCTCTCCACATCAGTGGAAGGTGGGAATGCAAAGAGAAGAATGAGATAAAGCGATAGTTATATAAAGCGTTAGAACAAAAAGCAGCCAAAAAAGCGAAGTGGTCAGACAAATCCTTGGTATAATCAAATTATTTGCTACAGGCAGACTCTTTCTTGTACAAAGACGCAGCAGGGAATTTGTCCACGCTAAGGGACAGAGCGAGTGTGAGACGCTCTGATTTCTTACATTGGATCATTTTGCCATTTATTTGATAGAAGCGAAAGCAGAGAACAGAACAGCCGAAACGTTTTTTATTCAACTATCGACATCTTCCTCCTCCGTATATCTGACAGGGAGACAACTTTTCGGACGTCGGTGGAGCGCGCTCCCTAGGTACTTCATCACGTTACCCTGACGTGACGGGGAAATG
>JAMYXO010003030.1:0-2500 GCA_033310375.1 Conus canariensis | reverse complement strand
ATTTGTGTGTGTGTGTGTGTGTGTGTTTGTGTGTGTGCGTGTGTGTGTGTGTGTGTGTGTGTGGTGTGATGTGTGTGCATGTGTGTGAATTTGTTTCTATTGCTCCTGCAAACAAATACTCGCAAGAGGTATAAAGGCAAGACAGACAGACTGAGAGAGAGAGAGAAAGAGACAGACAGAGAGGACAAATCCTGTGACTGTTAAGCAATCACTTTCCCTTTTATCACTCCACTACAATGAAAGTGTGGCTGGCTGTCTGAGCGCCAAACAATCAGATTACAACCCAGAGGGATGACACGGCCTCAGAAGACACGCAGACAGCAGCCTGGACTGAGTCGTCCATTATTCATTTAGTTCGTGGAGAGTGAAGGAGAAAGGAACGATGAAACAGAACACGTGCCACTTTGCGGCTCTGTTACCTTCCTTGTTATTCACCCCGCTTTTAGTTTTGTGTCTTTTAAGTTTTTCAGTTTTTTAATACAAATTTCAATCAATTCTGTCTAAAAGTGTCCTCTTTTCCCTACCGAAGTGGTCTAGATTTTTTTGGAGAAATTTTTCCTCGTGAGGAAGAGGTATTTTACCCAAATATACGTAGTTGTGGTTTTCTTATGCGGAGGTTGTTTCTCTTTGGACTGCAACGAGAAGATAGCAGGAAGTTGCTGAGCTCTTTACACAGCATCAATAAGCGGATACTTTCGACACCTTTCACACTTGTCCCTTTATCATCCACCCCAGGAACTTTGGAATAACAAGTGTTTAATGAGCCTCATTGGATCAGGATTCTTTTCTCTGTCCTAGATGTACAGGGATTTGTGATTTTATTAATATTATATTCCAGGGCAGATTTTGAAAGTGTCCCTCACTTTCGTTCTAACAACAGAAGGTAATTATAACCCCAGCAAGTTGATAATTAATTAACAGCGTGTGTGTGTGTGTGTGTGTGTGTGTGTGTGTGTGTGTGTGTGTGTGGGTGTGTGTGTGTGTGTGTGTGTGAGCGCAAGTTTTCAAGGCGGCTTGAGGAAAATCTACAAATGTCTGACACGGCTTAAAGATATCCGATTTTTTCCCCTTTATCAAAATCCATCAAGGGTGGATCGTTGTTCCGGCAGTGAGGTTCACGACGTTCGAATGGTGGGGAGTGACTGAAAGTGAGAGACATAAACACTTTTTTGACAGACAGTGAAGGTTGTAGTGGCTAGCGAATGTCTTGGAACTTTCTTTCTTGCTTTTTGTTCCCCTTGTTATCTGAGTTTCTTTTTAATTTGTATTTTTTTTTTCTTTCTTTTTTTTTCTTTCTTCCTTTCCCTCTCTGTCTTTCTATCTTCTTCGTCACTGTATTTGTCTTTTTCTGCTCTTTCTTCTTCTGCCGGTTGTATCGAAGCTTTTGGTTTTGATAAATTCACAAAATCTTGCCACAAAAGTTTAAGCCAAAAATTGTTTCCCCTTAGAAATACTTTTTCGGTTTTTTGTTTGTTTGTTTGTTTGTTTTTTGTCTCTTTGTTTGTTTCTTTGTTTTGTTCGAGTTATCTTTTTTCTGTTTTGTTACACTTCTATCTCTCTCTCTCTCTCCCTCTCTCTCTCTCTCTCTCTCTCTCCTCCTCTCTCTCTCCTCTCTCTCTTCCTCGTCTCTCTCTCTCTCTGTAGTAGTAGTTGCAGTAGTAGTAGTAGTAGTAGAAATAGTAGTATGTACTTTCATTTTACGTCTTTTCACAAAATTATGTAATTTTAGACAACATGTGTGTGGGTGGTGTGTGTGTGGTGTGTTGTGTGTGTGTTTGGTTTTGTGTGTGTGTGTGTGGGGGTACAACAATGGTTATATGACAATAAATTGGTTTCGTCAGAGTGTGTGTGTTGTGTGTGTGTGTGTGGGGGTGTGTGTGTGTGTGTGTGTGTGTGTATTGTTGTGTGTGTGTGTGTTTTGTGAGTGTGTGTGTACCTGCGCGTGCACATGCGGTGGGACATCCGATGTAAAGGTGTGTGTGTGTCTGTCTAACTGTTTTTTTCTGTCTGTCTGGATGGTCTGTGAGTGTTTGAGAGAGACAGACTGACTGACAGACAACAATAAAAACAGACAGACAGACACACCAAAACACACACACACACACACACACACACACACACACACACACACACACACACACACACAAACAGAGGTAACACAAACCGGATTTTTTTTTCATGAATCTGATGTCAAAATTGTTCAAGATTGTTCGTTATTATTGCTTTACGGTTGTGCTTTTTTGTCTGTTTTTGTTGTTGTTTGCTTAAATAGGCAAACTTCTCTTCATGATTCCTTTGCTTTCTTTCAACACCAATAGAGGATGGGATGCATGGAAAGGGGTTAAAGAGGAGGGAGAAGAGAGAGAGAGAGAGGGGGAAAAGAAGAGAGAGAGGGGGGGAGAGAGAGAGAGAGAAAAGAGAGGCGTTAGGAGAAGAAAAAAAACTAGAACCAGCCAAGTACCGGCCAATCAAATTCGTTAAGGCAACTCCTTCTTGTACA
>JAMYXO010003029.1:0-21483 GCA_033310375.1 Conus canariensis | reverse complement strand
TATGGAGGAAACTGAATGGAGTCAGAGTTAAGAACAGCTGTGTGCCACATGGTGTTTAATTTGTGCTGAAAAGCATTTCTCAGGGAGCCTTGTGAGTTGTTGAAAATTTGAGTGTCTTTAGTGCATGGTTAACAACAGCTTTTTTTATGACAATTTCGAACTATAATTGTAGTGCCTATGACACCAGGCATCAGTTTAAAGTTCCATTTGCAGTCTTGTTTAATAAAAGTTTGAAAACATCATGCTGTGAAATGTGAATTTATCCCATGCATGAGAAAATGGTGATGGTCAACCTGTTATGTCCATATCTGTATAGCGAAGCGGCAGAGGCTGTGGAGCCCAGAAGATGTGCACAGGAGACAGTCACATGCAGCTCATCGACCAGCCTTCAAGGCCTCTGTGTTCTCGTTTCCTCGTTTGGTGAGGGTTATTTTGCTATGTTTAGTTGTGTCTAATGGAAAGCCAGAAGGGAGAGTTGTGTGTGTGTGTGTGTTTCGCCAGTTGGATTGCCTACGTAAAGTTTCAGATATGACCTACCTTTTGAGTCTTCAGGTTCAGAGAAACATTTCTTGTGTGGATGTGGATAGATGTACCAGTGATGCTTACTGTGTCGGAATAGCCATATTTGTCATTGAAAATGTAAAAATCAATGGCCATTCCTAGTGGTACAGTTGAGGATTGCATGTTACAAAAAAAAGAAATAAAGCAAAATCAAAAGAAAGAAAAAACTTGCCCCCCCCCCCCCCCCCCCCCACAAAGTTGGAAGCACATATTTTCAGTAGTGAACAAACCTTGTGGCAGACGGGAAGGTGCTACTCAAACTGTTAAGATATCCATTAATTCATAAACCACTTTGAAAAATGCCAAACAGAACTGAATTTAAGCAAAAAGTGTGAACAGATGGCAAGTTGTAGCATGTAAATCAAAATGTGAGACTTATGAAGAAGTTGGAAAGCAAAGTTAAATTCAAAATCGTTGGTGAAAACCTCCTTTGAAGGAATACAAATAATCTGGCGACAGAAAGATCAGTCCAGTGAGCTGCCTTTTGTAGTGGTGGTTGATGCCACCAGTCTAGGATTTAACTGGATAGTGAATGGTACGTTTAACAGGAAAATAAAAAAAGAATATTGCCAGACCTTCAGAAAATGATACGGTGAACAATAGAAATGTTTACAACAAAGACAGAACGGGTGAAAATTTGTGCATGATCTGCAAGTGCTTATTATGTGATTCTTTTCAGTCATGGTGGCTGTTGAAAGCATTCAAGCATCTATACATGTAGTGTGTGTGTGTGTTCAGTTATTTTCTTTTAGTTCCTTTGCTTCCTGCATAGTAATTTGCCTGTCATGAGAGACGACGAAACAGTCTATAAAACTGCCTAGATTTCATTTTGGGCATGGGGCTAGCCCCCTGGAACACCCACCAGGGTGTTGCCTCTGGACCCCACAGGGGCCTAGGCAGCCTTTGGGCCCTGGCCTTTTTCAGAGATTTTTCAAGCTGTTCTCCAGCCTGATCTGTATTTGCATAATTTGTGCGCTTGTGTTTGTGTTCATTTGGACAAACGAAAAAAACACAAATGCGTAAAGTATTTAAATACAGATTACAAATGTGTGTATCTATACACGCATGTGTGTGTGTGTGTATGTGTACAGCCATGTGTTTTGTGTGTGTGCATTTTTTTTTAAGGATGAAAACTTAGGAAATAAAGATGGATTTGATGATTACATTTCAAAACAGACTGTTGAAACCTGTTTGTAGATACGTAATATACAATGATGCACCCTTTTCTGTTTCAGAATGAATCCAAGTATGAGTCATCGTTTTATTCAGGAAGTACAACGTATGGTGGTGCTTCTGCCTATAGAAGAACTAGTCTGAACAGCTCTTTACCATATCAAGTAAGTCTGGGTTTTGGTCTTAATCTTTGCTGTAGGGTTTTTCTTTTTCTTCAGCATGACTTGTACATAATTACCAAAGTAATTTTGATGGTGCCAGCCAAACTTTGGAAGCTTGGGTTGTTTTAAACCAAAACAAAAACACCATACCCTGGAAAACTCTAAAAAAAAAAAAAAAAAAAAAAAAAAAAACCCCTGCTGGTCTAGATCACACCAACTGTAGTTTAAGCATCTAGTGAAGGCTGCAGAGGGCAATGTCTGTATCTGTATGGCTGTTCTTGATTTTTGTCATTGACTGTTGTGATCATTCATTTGCTCGCGGACCATACTGATTTGATCCATAATACTAATGCTGACCCCCAATGCTACCTAACCTTGTCAGTAGTTGTGTTGAATGGACAGTACTGTTAACACTGTCACTTGCTACATTGTCAGTAGTACTGTTGAATGGACAGTACTGTTAAGACTGTCACTTGCTACATTGTCAGTAGTACTGTTGAATGGACAGTACTGTTAAGACTGTCACTTGCTACATTGTCAGTAGTACTGTTGAATGGACAGTAACTGTTAAGAACTGTCACTTGCTACATTGTCAGTAGTACTGTTGAATGGACAATACTGTTAAGACTTCCATGTGCTACATTGTGAGTAGTTGTGTTGAATGGACAGTGCTGTAACACTGTGACTTGAATAATATCAAGTTTGAAAAAGAAAATGAGACTTTTTTCCCCAATAAATCAAGGCACTTGGCAAATGGTAGCTTCTTTCATATTAGCAGACATCCCCAGACACCGGTTATTTACAGTCAGACCTACCCAAATAACCCCTATGAGAACATAATGCAGGGTCTGCCTAAATTCGGGTGGGGAGGGGGGGTGGGGGTGTAAGTTCAGTGGTAGTGGCAGATGTGGGCGTACGGGTTGTTAAAAGATTCTGTGACACACCATCATGCAGGAGCAAACTTAAGCATACAGATCACAAGTTTCCATAACGGTGCCATATGGTAAATGATCCAGTATTATGATATGACAGTAAGTGATCAACAGTGCTCTCTTTTAAGATTTATTGCTGATTTTCTGATTTCATCATATTCTTGCAATTTTGACTTGAATATTTCTAATAATTGATAATGCTGGCTTTATATTTTAAGCAGCATATTTCTCCATGAATTTGAAAAAAAGAAAGTAAACATTTGAGGTAGTATTTAATGCAAAATCATTGAAATTCTTAGTTGAAATTCTTGGATTGTACAAAATGTATGTTTCTTTTGGACTGTTGCATGAACTCCAAATCATTTAAGTCTTATTAAGAGATTGAGCGTTGTGTTGTTGGCGATACTTTAATGCTCGTCCACTAACATTTTAATGTTGTGAACAGTGAAATGTTAGATTGCCAATGGCTTCTTCCAGTGTGTAATGCCAGTGGTTTCATGTTTTTAATCATTAGATTTTGTGGTTATTGTTTTAGAATGCCTTGCCAATTCGCAAGTCTGTGAAAGCAAAACCGTTGGACAACTCTGGAAATGCTGTTCTCAGCTCATCAGCCACACAGATCCTGAAGACTCTGGAGAGATTGTCTGTAAGTTTTTTTTTTTTCTTCTCTTTTTATAATGACCCAAGTGTGATAGGACATTACACTGAATACATCCTTCCTTATTTTTTTTTTCTTTACCCTATCCACCCCTTAACACCTAGTTAATGAACATTTTGCACACTAAACCTTCATCTGCTAATATTTGCTGTTGAAACATGGAACATATGATTTTTAATGATAAGAATAATGCAAATTGTGCCATTGAGATGCATGCAGGTTTGCGATCTACCCCAGATTGCTTGTTTTGAAATGTTGAGTGTTAGTAGCAATCAGGATGGCAGTGTCTGTTCTGGTGCTGTCCAGTGTCTAAAAGTGTGATTTACAGTATTTGGACATATTTATTGGACATGGGTCTTACACAGGTGTGGTGATAGTGTTAGTGCTGAAGAGTTGTCATTGGTGCCAACAGATGTAAATTTTAGTACAGCAAGAAAGACGACATTTTTATGACATTGCAAAAGTTTTTAGATAAACAAGTCATTAGAATAGACTGAAGATGTCTTTTTTGTATTCTTTTAGTTGTTTATTTCTCTCTTTTATTATTGATTTAAAAGAAAAAAAAACCTAGACATTGTTTCAAGCCATGTATAGATTTTTATCTGTTAAAGTCGCTTTTTTTTCTTAGGTTTATAAATTTAGGGGAACAAGCTTTGCTCACAGATTTTTAGAGATGGAATAATGATGTTGCTGATTTAGATTGTCCTACATTTCTTGATTACCCTGCCGGCCTAATGGGTTATGAAGTCATGATTCACTCCATGCTCTCCCACAGTTGTTTTATCTTCTTTTTTTTTTCTTTTTTTTAAGGAATAAAAAATTAGATTGTTCGTTATGTTTCCTTTTGCTGATGAAAGGCACATCATAGAAGAAAACTCAAAAACCAACATTCTGCTATTTCAGGATACAAGAAGATCAAGAATCAATGACACAGATACAGAAACTTTTATGTCTTTCACCGTAAGTATCTTGACTGGAATTTTTTCTTTTATGTGTACATTTGTGTCATGTACATTTGATTGAAGCAGATCTTACAAAAGTGACTTTTTTTTTTTTTCAAAACTGATATGCCATGTTCAACTAAATCAAGTGTGCCAGCATTTTTATACTTACCACCTCAAGAACAAAGTGATGGGTACATTATTTAATGCACTTTAAGAGCACAAAATGCCAGAAGTACATGATGAAAGATGCACATTTTCATATTTTTCCCCACTTAATTTTTGTTCAGTTTCTAATGTGCCTGTGTATTATGATTGAGCTTCCACTTGTGAGTATTCAGAGTTTCTAATATGCCTGTGTTTTATTATCGATCTTCCTCTTGTCAGTATTCAGAGTTTGTAATATGTCTGTGTAATATGATTGATCATTTTCTTGTGAGTATTAAGAGTTTCTAACATGCCTGTGTATTATGATCAATCATCCTCTTGTCAGTATTCATAGTTTCTGATACGCCTGTGTACTCTGATCATCTTCCACTTGTCAGTCAATTAGTGTGACATGGTGCTTTTGCATAGTCCAGAATATTATTTTGTCTTCTGGAACTGACATTCCTAGGGTTTTATTAGGTAGGTCCAGCCTAACAGTAGCCATGGCTAACAGGCAGCAGAACAGGAGAAAACTGCCAGTTTCAACTTGTTCATACTCCTCAACTACTCAACACTGTCAAATAAAAAATATCTCCACATCTAAAATGAACCTCTAACATGAAGTCTGTGCGTTTTTTTTATGGTATGAAAGAAGTGTGCTTTTATTGTGAATGATCTAAACACACAAACCAAACACTGCGTCGGCGAGCTTGTGCAACGATTCAAGCCGCGGGCTATCCGTGACCCGCAAACAACAACATCCGGAAAAGTGTTCGTAACCGTGACAAACTATATGCACAGCGACAATGTTGGTACCATATGAAACAGAAAAGCCTGCAGAATCGAATGGTATAAATTTCGTCATAGTTCCTTTTCATTAAGTGCCGCAAATTTTGTGCCGGAAGACTAGCATAAACTTCAAAAGCATGGCAATATCGCTAATTCTGAACAAAACATCTTAAAAGACCACTCGTAGAAAAATCAATGCTCTTTTCGTTCGTGTATATAAGGACACACAGGCTGCTGTGTGTATAAGTTCCGGCCAGGATAAAGAGAGAACCCCGTAGTCCAATCGGCATTCAGCATTCCGACAACAGTGCCATCCGAAGCTGACACGATGTTCGAGTCGAGTGGCGAGTTGAAACCGATGGATCTCAACGATCTTGAGCGTGATCTTGGTAAGTATGCGAACAATTCATTTGTTTAAGCCCTTGCCCTGTTACTTTCAAGGAATTCATGTTTCTTAAGTCTGGAAATTATTTTAGAAGTGATTTTTTTGCATCGGACAATGGGAGACATGTGCTCAGTCGAGTGGTGGTTGTTAGCTCCCGTGATCGGTACTAGTGGTTGCAATCGGTGATCAACCTTTTTGTTTTAAAACAATTTCATAGAATAACTTTTACCCAGGCTTGTTCAGATTTCATTTTAAAAGGTTTATGATTTTTGTCTAGAGCGAAAATTACGAATAAAGATTAAAATTTGGCAACTGTAACTTCGACAGGGACGATAACTCAGGTTTCAGACCTCAATGAAAATTGAAAGTAGCAGATGCATTGATTTAATTTGCAGTACTGTTGTACCAAAGTGAATCAATGAATTCATAAAATCAATAAATTGATAAATAAATGAGATAAAAGGAAAATAAAAAAGTAAACAAAAATAGACTCATTAACTAATTAAGAGAATGTTAGCTTGAAGCTGCAGTATGAGTGTGGCAAATGAACTAAAAGATAGGAGCAAGAAAATCAGAATTTGGAAACTTGGAGCATATAAAGTGACTAGCTGGTGTGTGTGTGTGTGTGTGTGTGTGTGTGTGTGTGTGTGTGTGTGTGTGTGTGTGTGTGTAGCTGGTAGCATTCACTTAAAAGTCTTATTGAAAATTGAGGCAGTGTGTGTTTTACTGTTGAATCATATATCCATAAATTATAGAACTTGGTATAAAAAAACATGTTCTTCAAAATTATCATGCACTTTCACTCACAGTCTCTGAATTCAAACATTCAATTTTCATCATTGATAGATCAAAACAAATGTCCAGTTATTAACTGTGCTCAGTTTATTCAAAATTGTGTGTGTGTGCATGTGTGTGTGTATGTGTGTGCACATGTGCATGTGTATGCATGCATGCATGTGTGTATGTGTAATACATTTCAGAAGATGACCAGTACCAGCTGCTTGCTGAGAGAATTGGTCCAAAGAAGAAGGGCCGGCCAGCACATTTGCCAAGTCTGGTTGTAAACAATCGTCTGCTACTTCAACTCAACATGTTGAAGAACCGCGGGAGAATATGGGCTGAGGTCCAGAGTCTCTTTAGTGACATTTGCAGACACCAGATAGAACCTGTTCCCACTTGCAGTGTAGAACCACTGATACGGACATGTCTTCGACAGTTTTCCCAAACAGCATCACCGCATGTAGAAACTTTCCTCAGTATTGATAAGGACATTGCATGGATTGGACCATATTCTAAGCAACATCAGGTGTCCGAAGTTGTGATTTGCTGTTCCTTTTGGACATGTATTTGTCTGTTATTTGGAATATATTTGCTTGGTGAAATTCTTGAGCATTTGATTCTGTCCCCGTGATAATGACAGAATATATGTGGAATGTGGGTGATTTTGTTTACTTTGATGTAATTTGTACATAAAGGTGAAGGTTAAACTCATGGATGTTTTTACCTTTAGATTCCTTCTTCAATGCTGATTATTTTGATACCTCTACTTTGTCTGTAGCATGTCATTCCCAAGTTACGGATCGTTAAGTAACGGTACCCTGTGTTTGCCACTAAATGACATGTCGACAAATTAGCATTTTAGTCATTTTTGAAGAGGCACAGCTAAAAAATGAATAATCATTGTGCTCTGGAAAAAAAAAAAGGCTCAGTGTATCCATCACAAATAATAACTCTGCCAATCTGAGGGCATATTGGGTGAATAGTTCAGAAGATATGAGGGTCCAAACATGGCCCTCTGGCCAAAACGTGAAAAGCGCCATTTTTTTTACCAAATTTTAAAGCTCAATATCTCAAAAACTATTAACCTCTTCCCTGCCCGCCCCGTGTCTATTACGGGGTCGTTTCCGCGATCCTGTACGCCCGTAACCGTGTCTATTACGGGGTATTTTCGTCATCGAAATTTCGAAAATCGGCACGGGAAATAACCCTACAAATTGTCCCTGACTCTATTGGGGTGTTTAAATAACAGTTCTATCCCTTTATCGGTGTACTGAAGTGTTAGGAAATTGTCGGTTTAGTATTCAAGAAGGGACGAGCTGATTATCATAATCAAGATGGCGGATCAGAGACGAAGCTCGACACGGCGACCTGTTTTGAAGCGTTATAGCGCACTGGAAGTTTTAGATGAAGTGTTGAATGATATTGATAGTGGTGACGAAGACTTCAAGCATCAGGTGACAGTGATAGTGATGAGGAAGAGATGGATGGTAACCAGCACCATCCACTTTTGTCGGAACTCGTGGCGGTCACGAAGAAGAAGACCCGGACTTCGACCCACGTGATGTTGGTCAAGCGAGCGATACCGGCCATGATTCGACCAAGAATCAGAACCAGAGCCGATTCCCAGCTCCAGCACAGCACCCCCTCCTGTCATGAGAGGTCGTGGTAGGGGCAGGGGAAGAGCTAGAGGCACTGGACAGCATCAAATAAGGGGGCGTGGCAGAGGGCGTGGAGCTCGACAATCTTGCCCCAGTCTGGTGTTGCTGATGGGTATCGTGCGACTGCCTGCAATTGAGGTGTACTGGTCAAAGAAGGTGCTGTACCGCATTCCAGTCTTCAGCTCAGTAATGACAAGAAACAGATTTCAAGTAAGTTTCTTTACTCTCTCCGAGTCTCTCTCTGTTTACTTGTTCTCATTTTCCTTCCACCCTCCCTCTCCAACTCCTTTCTATGTCCAAGTCTTTCTTTTTAGCATTATAGATGAGGATGATGTGTGTGTGTGTGTGTGTGTGTGTGTGTGTGTGTGTGTGTGTGTGTGTGTGTGAGAGCTTCTCTGTAATGTGTGGTGTGTGTGCGCTTCTGTTTTGTGTGTGTGTGTGTGTGTGTGTGCATGCTTCTATGTGGTGTGTATGTGTTGTCTGTGTTTTGAGGCCGTGGAGGTTACTCTCCCACAGAGCAGGGGTGCTGTTACCATTGTCTGTCTCTACCGACCTCCTCCCAGCAAATCAAACAATATGACGGACAAGATGTTCATTGATGAGTTTCCTGTTTTGGTTTCTCGTCTGTCAAATCTCTCAGGCGAAATTATGATTGCTGGCGATCTGAATTTTCATTTTGACTCCCTGTCCTGTCCCAATGTCAAACAACTAAAGACCCTCTTCAGTGACCACTGCCTCAAACAGCTTGTTGATCAGCCAACCCATCGGTGCGGTCACATTTTGGACTGGTGCATAGTGCGTGAAAACTCCACTGTTGTGTCCAGCTGTGCTGTGCTCACCATCCCCTTCTCTGACCATGAGGCGATCATAGGAGCCCTTGCCATGGAGAAGCCCCAGAGAAAACAGCGCATGGTGCAGTCCAGGAACCTGAAGCGGATCGATCCCAAAGCGTTCCAGGCAGACGTACGGCATCTGGTGGCCTGTGATCTGAGGGACTGCCCAGACCACCAGCTTGCCGACCACTACAACGTGGGTCTCCGCCGCATTCTGGACCAGCACGCCCCTCTGGTCACCAGGATGGTGACTGACCGCCCCTCAGCGCCGTGGAGAAACAACTGTGTCAGGGACGCGAAGAAAGATGTGCGTCAGGTGGAGCGCAGATGGAGGTCAACTGGTTTGACTGTCCATCAAGAAGAGTACAAAAGAAAACTGAACTCTTACTCTACGTTTACTAAGAACGTCCGAGTGAAATACTATAGTGGCCTTATTGCCGATTGTACCTCCTCAAAACAGTTGTATGCAGTGGCTGGTCAGCTCTTGGGCACAGTTCAAGTTTCCCCCCTCCCAAGCAACCTTGACCCATGCCAACTTCCAGAAACGTTTTCTCGCTTTTTTCATGAGAAAGTGTCAAAAATAAGGCATGATTTGGATTGCCAAAACGCTGGCCCACCAAACTTCAAAATATTTAACGGCCCCAAGCTTAGCCGTTTTGACACAGTGTCTGAATCGTTCGTCTCAGAACTTATTTCCAAGTCTGCAACAAAGTGCTGTGATCTTGACCCAATCCCCACCAACCTCACCAAACAGAATCTTGCCGATCTTGCCCCAGTTCTCACGAGAATTATAAATGTTTCTCTGGCTACTGGCTCTGTTCCTGGATGTTTTAAACATGCTCTGGTAGTTCCTCTTCTAAAGAAAAATGGCCTATGTCCTGATGAACTTAAAAACTTTAGACCTGTTTCTCACCTTCCTTTTCTCTCCTAACTCCTGGAAAAGGTTGTCTTTGTGCAACTTGAACGCCATCTGTCCCAGCACAATCTGTATGAAATTAACCAGTCTGCTTACAGACAGAATCACAGTACCGAAACAGCGTTGCTTTGTGTGACTGACAGTCTCCTTCGGTCCGCTGACAACAAAAAAGCATCGCTTCTGACTTTGCTAGATCTCAGTGCCGCATTTGACACTATCGACCACAGTATTCTTTTAAAAAGACTGTCGGTGTCTTTCGGTATCACAGACACTGCATTAGAATGGTTTCGGTCATACCTGACTGGCAGAACACAGTCTGTGTCTGTTGGTGGCAAGGTCTCCTCTCCCCTTCCCCTGGACTTCGGCGTGCCCCAAGGCTCCGTTTTGGGCCCCCTTCTCTTCTCTCTGTATATTCAACCTCTACCTATGGTCATTGAGGAACACGGAATTCCTCATCAGAAATTTGCCGATGACACCCAGCTCCATGACGCTGCTGAACCTGCTGCATTCCAACTTTTGGTATCGGAATTTGAACTGTGTTTCCAATCTGTTAAATCATGGATGCTTAAAAATAAGCTTAAGCTAAATGATGAAAAAACTGAGGCTCTGTTGGCAGCACCTCGTTCTGTTTTGGATCGCATTTCTGAAAAATCTATTCAAGCTGGAACCAACAAAACTCCCTTTGAAGACAGTGTGAGGGATCTGGGTGTCCATTTGGATAGTACGCTGCCCATGAATGTCCAGATCGGTCACCTGTGTCGTTCAGCCTATTTGGCTTTGAGAAAGATCGCATCAATTCGCTCATATCTTACACAGAAAGGGACTGCCCAACTTATCTGTTCCCTCATCATGTCAAAACTCGATTACTGTAACAGCATTCTTGCCGGTCTTCCCGCTGTCGATATAAACCGACTTCAACGTATACAAAACAACGCAGCCAGACTTGTTTTCCAAAAGTCCAAAAGAACCCACACTACACCTCTGTTAGTTAGACTACATTGGCTTCCCATTCATGCGCGCATTCAGTATAAACTCGCAACCCTTGCATTCCGACACTTTGATGAAACATTGCCTGCTTATCTTTCCAACACACTTGTCACTTATCAACCCTCTCGCACTCTCCGCTCTAGCAGTGACAAACTTCTCAAGCTTCCCCGCATGAAACTGAAATCCTTTGGCCAACGTTCTTTCAGTTATCAAGCCCCCCTTGTCTGGAACTCCCTCCCCTCCCAGCTCCGCTCTTCACAGACTCTCGCTGCGTTCAAATCTGGTCTCAAAACGCATCTCTTTCAGAAGTCCTTTTGTCTTTCTACATAGCGTACGAGTTAATGCGTGTTTCCCATGCATTCTCCATCCTTTTGCTTCTTGTATGTGCACGCGCGCTTCCGTGCCTGAGTGCTTGTGTACTTTTGCGTGGTGCGTTCATGTGTGTGCGTTTACGCGCGTGGGTTTTTGTTGCTTCGTGTTGTGTTTGCCCTTTGTGTGTGTGTGTGTGTGTGTGTGTGTGTGGGTGGGTGGGTGGGTGGGTGCTCCCTTCTGCATGTTTTATATTGTATCCCGTGCAGTGTTCACGAAATTGGAGGCGGGGAGGGGTGTGGGGGGGGGGGGGGGGGGATGGGGGCTGGTTCTTTTCTTCTATTCCCAAATTCTTGTCGAGCGTTGTTCATATAATGTCATGTGTGTGGGGTGGCGGTGGGGGGGGGGGGGGGGGGGGGGAGGATAGAGTTGGGGGGTGGGGTGGGGGGGGAGGATAGAGTTGGGGGGGGGGGGATGTGGCTTGTGGCTTGTTCATCTGTTTTAGTGCTTGCTTTGTGACCTATTGTTTTGATGCCTTTTTCTCAGTATTGTGCAATGTTTATGGAAACTTTTATTTTTCCTGTATTGTGAAGCGCTCTGAGGATGAGTCTTCTTCTCTCATCGAAGAGCGCTATATAAGCTCGATTTATTATTATTATTATTATTATTATGCTTCTATGTGGTGTATTTGTGTGTCATTGTTTATGGTGTGTGTGTGTGTGTGTGCTTCTATGTGGTGTGTATGTGTGTATACTTCTATGTGGTGTATTTGTGTGTCATTGTTTGTGTGTGTGTGTTTGTGCTTCTATGTGGTGTGTGTGTCTGTGTCTGTGTGTGTGTACAAATGTGTGTATGTGTACTTGATTGTTTCTGGTGTGTGCGTGCGTGTGTGTGTGTGTGTGTGTGTGTGTGTGTTTGTTTACACACACTGATCAAATGTTGTTCAATCCTATTTCAGATCATCCTACATTTATCCACTTTCACGACAACTCTGCGATGCCATCACCAGACCATCCCCAGTATGACCGGCTGTACAAGATCCGTCCAGCACTGGACCACCTCCATGAAAAATTTCAGGAGGTGTATGAGCCACGGCGAGCGGTGTGTGTGGATGAAAGCCTACTCCTTTTGAAGGGTAGGCTTATATTTCGCCAATACGTCCCCCTCAAGCGTGCCAGGTTCGGGATCAAGTTATACCTCTGCTACCGGTCCGACGATGAAGTGAGGCTGACGGAGAGGCATTTCATGTTCCCCATCCCACCGACACCCAACAAGGCAGCACCACAGAGGGCCTGCAGTGTCTGCACCAAGATGCTGAAGATCAGGCGTGATGTGCGGTCCCCCACTGCCCCTCCAAGCCTGCACTGTGCTATCCACAGTGCTACATGGATTATCACACTAAGTTCAACTACTGGGAGTAGTGTGGATCCTGTAGCACAGCTTAGTTTTGCAGTGCATTTTTTTTTTCATAGATCTTCTTCAGTTAGTCAGTGTGTGCTTTTATCTCTGTGTTTTTATATTCTTGAGTGCGTGTGTGTTTTTCTTTTTTTTTTGTCTTCATGGTGGTGTTTCTTCTGAAACTCTGGTTTATTCATGAGTGTGACCAGACTGTTCAACTGGTGGAAATAATCAGACTGGGTTATATTGGTGAGGCTGCTCAACCCAAGAACAACCCCAGAAACCTGCGAGATGTACAGAAAGAAGTAGTGTACGGGTTATGAACATGTACTGAGTGAGTACCAGATGTTTCTTCTCGCATCCAGTGAACACTAACATCAGTTTTTCTAGTGTTTTGTGTGGTTTTATATACAGCAATATGACTTTTTATTTTGAAACTGTCATAGATTTGATTTCATCAAATTTTACTATACTGTTTACTAACAAAATATGATTATTAGTACATCAGGTTATAGCCAAAGATGCAAGATAAAAACATGCAAAAGATGTAAGACTTACCTAAGTGAATGAGACATACTTAGTGATCACATTAGTAAACCTACTGCAAAAGGCAAAATTTGGTCCCTTTATGTCTGGATTATGGTACCTACAATGATATATGTATGTATTATCATACAGAACAGACTTTTCTGGCAGTCATATCAATGCCAGATGTTTATATTATGTTCAGTCAATTCTAACATCATTTTTTTCAAAGTTGTTTTGTGGTTTGATATATTGCAATGTGTATGCGAGTCCTCAAAAACAGTCAGTTTAGTACAGAAAAGTTGATATTATCAATTTTTACCATACTGATTGCTAACAAAATATAAATGTTATGAAATGATAGCATACCACAGGGTATAAGAAAAAAAAAGAGCAAAAAATGCAAGAGATATCTCAAATAATGAATGAGATGTGAACAGATGAATGAACCTACTGCAAAAAACAGAATTCTGTCCCTTTTCCCTTGGATTGGGGTACTCCTCAAGATGTGTATAGTACTATGCAGAAGAAGACTTGCTGGCAATAATATCAATACCAAATTTTTGTATGATGTCCAATCAATACTAACACCCAATTTTTTCCATGTTTTGTATGGTTTGATGAGCTGCAATGTATGTGTGTGTGCCCAAAAACAGTCATTTCATTACTAAAAAAGTTGGTTATATTACTTTTTACCATATTACTTATCAACAAAATCAAAACGTAATGACATCACATAATGCCACAAGGTATAAGGGGAAAACATGCAAACAATGTAATAGATATAGCAATAAATGAAGGAGTAGTGAACAGGTAAGTGAACCTACTGTGAAAAGCAGAATTCTGTCCCTTTATCCTTGGATTGGGGTACCCCCAAAGATGTATATATTACCACACAGAAGAAGATTTGCTGGCAATGACATCAATACCAGATGTTTGTATGATGTTCAGGCAATACTAATAGCATATTTTTCAATCTTTTGTGTGGTTTGATGAGCTGCAATGTGTTTGTATACACTCAAAAACAGTCATTTCATCACAAAAAAGTTGGTTATATTACTTTTTACCATATTACTTACCAAAAAAAATCTAAATGTAATAACATCATATCATGCCACAGGGTATAAGGGGAAAACATACAAACAATCTAATAGATAAAGCAATAAATGAAGAAGTAGTGAACAGATGAGTGAACCTACTTCAAAAAGCAGAATTCTGTCCCTTTACCCTGGGATTGGGGTACCACCAAAGATATATGTACTACCACACAGAAGATGATTTGCTGGCAATGATATCAATACCAGATGTTTGTATGATGTTCAGGCAATACTCACACCAATTTTTTCTATGTGTTGTATGGTTTGATGTGTTGCAGTGTGTATGTGTGTGCTCGAACACTGTCATTTTATAACAAAACATGTTGATTATGTTACTTTTTACTACACTAGTGCCACCAAAATCAAAATATTATGATACCACATAATACCTCATGCTATAAGGAGGAAAACTGCAAACTATCTAACAGATATCTCAATAAATGAATGAGTAGTGAACAGATACGTGAACCTACCACAATATCAAAATTCTGTCCCTTTACTCCTGAATTGGGATAACCCCAATGATGCATGTATTACCACATAAAAGAACATTTGATTGGAGTGATATCAATACCAGATGTTTGTATGATGCTCAGCCAATACAAACACCCATTTTTTTCATTGTTTTGTGCGGTTTGATGTGTTTCAATATGCGTGTGATTGTTCAAAAACAATTATTTTATTTGAAAAAAGTTTATCATAATACTTTTTACCAAACTACAGAATCAAAATATTATGAAATCTCATTATAGACCAGGAAATAAGGAAGAATCATGCAAAAAATCTAAGACATATCTCCATAAATGAATGAGTATTGAACAGATTAGTGAACCTACCGCTAAAGCAAAATTCTGTCCCTTTACCCTGGGATTGGGGTACCCCCAATTATGCATGTGTTACCACACAGAAAAACATTTGCTGGCAGTAATATGAATACCAGATGTTTGTATAATGTTCAGTCAATTAGAACACCAGTTTTTTCACTTTTCTCTTTGGTTTGATGTGCTGCAGTGTGTGCGCGTATGCAGAAAAAGTGTCAATTTATTACAAAAATAGTTGATTATATTGATTTTTATCATACTTATGACCAGCCAAATCAAATTATTATGATACCACATCATAGCAGAGGGTATAAGAAAAAAAACATGCAAAAAATCTAAGAGATATCTCAATAAATGAATGAGTAGTGAACAGATGAGTGAACCTGCTGCAAAAAGCAAAATTTGGCCCGGCACACAGCAATACAGAAAAACACTTATACTGTGGCAGGGAAGGGGTTAAACCCATGGCCTTGAAATTTTGCATGTATATCACTTTTAATGGGGTCTTTTGAAAAATACAAAAACATTCCATATTTTTTCAAGTTAAAAAAAATGGCCAGACCTACCTAGTTTTATTAGGTGCTGGAAGTATGTTACTGAAATGCCTATTTTGTTTTGTCTTGAAAAAAATGTAGCTTGTAGTAAATGGGATGATGTTTATTGCTAAATTGGAAGTTGCCAGCTCCCCCCCTCCCCCAGTGAGAAATCTTCTGTGCGGGAGTCAAAGTTGATTTGCCTGTGGGCAGTTTGTAATGTTTTTGTCAGAAAAACTGAGGTGTATATTCACAGTAGCTCATAGGCAACTTGAACTGAAAATGTCGCTTCACATTGTCAGGCCTACATCTTGGTTTGCGTAGGCAGAGAGAACTGCCCACAATTTTTTCAAGATAGCGTGCTACAGCGTCGTTTCAGGCAAAAGTTATGTGCGATTTCAGTGGTTTTGGCTATCCAGCAACTCGCGTATTAACCCTGTAGCGGAATTTGAGCCACTTGCCATTGACATAATAATGATTGTGTGTGTATATCTATATATGTATATCTATATATATGTATATTTTTTTTCTTTTGTCCAGCCTACAAGTTATCGTAAACCCTCCAGACCTTTGCAGACCAGTTCACCTTCAAGATTGCTTGAGGTGATGTAACTATCTTGAAACATGAAAAAAAAAAAAGAAAAAAAGAAGGAAAACGATTAAATGATAATGGATATAATGATCGAACAGGGTTCATATAGTCCTTGAAAGTCCTTAATTTTGGGGGCCCCTTTTCAAGGCCTTGCTCATAGGTCCTTAAAAGTGCTTGAATTTTGTCTCTGCCAATGATTTTGAATAAAGTCTGTGAAAAAAAATCTTGAGTCTGTTTGAAAAGGAAATCTGAAATTGAAATAAAAATATGAGAGTAAAAGAAGTCCGAGTTCAGGTAAAAACACCAGAGTTGCAACATCGTTTGGCTGGAAAAAGAAGAGTATAAAGAATGGTTACAGACCAACCCAGGTAAGACAAAACGAGGCCTTGTTGCTGCATATGCAAAAAGGTCCTAGACAGTGAATAATTTGATTTGTGTCAGTATTTTAGGATTATTTATCTTAAAGTTATCCTTGAAGTAAGGCCTTGAATTCTTTTTAAAAGTGCTTTAAAAGTCCTTTTTGTTTTTTTTGCCAGAAAATCTGTATGAACCCTGTCAAAGCATGCTGTGATATGCATACACATGATAAAAATCATATGTATGTGCAGTTAATTGTTGAGGACAGTGCTGTACAGTGCACCGATACATACTGTTATGGAATGTAGATGTTTTAATTTTGCAGACAGAATTTCTATAGTTGTTCCTTAGATAATCAGGCATGTCCTTTGTCCTGTTCTCAGCTGATTTCCATTTCCACAAGCAGCAAATCTGTTATTATCCCAGTGTGAAGCAGGTGCTCAAGGCATTGGCTTTTTTTTTCCCCTACGTTTCATCACATATTGCACACTTCCCTACCATATTTGTGATTTTTTCCTTTTTTCTTTTTATATCTCATAAATTAGTTTGCATGCCTGATAAAGCAGTACTTTTTTGTGATGTTGCTCACATGTCCAAGACAGGATGTCAGGTAAAGATTTATGCCGCAAAGTCTGGTGTTCACTTGAATGCAGAAGAAATGAACTTGGCCTGTTTCCATAAATAGGTGTCAGCCAGAGGACCCCCTACCCAGTTCCGGCAAACCCCTGTGGCAGCTAGCATTGCCAAGAACCGACAGATCGTCTCTCTGCTCTCACAGCGTCCTCATCCGGTTCCTTCATCCTCCTTCACACAGAGGACAGAAGACGAGGAAGAAGATAATGATGATCATGAAAGCGAGGTGTGTTTGCTTTGTTGGACATGCTCAGTTGATATATTTTCTTCTGTTTTTCTGTCTTCACTGAATTTTCAGTCATAGAACTGAATTGATATTTGTCCATATCATTGCTCCCCGCCCTCCTTTCCGTACCTCCCACACCTCACCATCACTACACCCTGGCCCCCCATCATGCACAGCTTTCATTCTTGTGTATTTTGATCTGCTTACTGATAATTTCTTTGACATAAAAAAAAAATTATTTTCCTCCCCTTATTTAGCTGGAAGGGGTGATCTGACAAGTTTTATGGTGAATACAGGAATATCTGTGAGTAAAAGACATGAAGAATCGAGTTCAGTCTGTTTACAGTGAAAACCCATGTCACTCATTGTATGTGTTTCAGGTTATAGATTTGGATAAGCAGCGGAAGACTAGCATGCCGGGGTCAGAGTTCACAGAGCCTGCTGCATCTAGGTCCAGTGGCAAGATGAAACACCAGAAATCATACGATACCAGAGGCCGAACCAGAAAGCCAAGTAGAGAGGAAGATGATGTGAGCTGCTCCATTGTGTCATCAATTATATATCAACTGTTCCATTTAACTAGGATTATTTAATAGAGAGCAACTCTTCAGTCCATGACACAGCTTTATTTTTCCGTCCTGAATGAGACACTGAAAGGGCAAACAAACAAGGTTTTACACATTTGTAATCCAATATTTTTGTTGCTGTAGTCTGAGCAGAGGCATGTATCAAACTTGTGTACTACTTAACTATGGAAAATTAACTTCCCAGAAAGTGATGACGTCATTTTTGCACCATATTGTGTGTGTTGTCATTGTTCCAATATTGCCTGACCACTTGCGTACAAGCTTTCATTCCGCATCTACGTTATCTACAAGAAAATAAACCCAGTCGAGTTTGGTATTAAAAGAATTGTTGGGAATTCGCCAATTCAGTCATCTCAATAGCGCAGATATATTACATTTTTCATGACAATAACTAATTATCAAACCTGTAGCCCCATTTGTAATGGCCGCTCAGCCTTGCCGAACACATTGCTGCCAGACCAGCTATGCACAGATGACATTCAGTTGGCCGAATGCAGTGCGGTTAGCTGGCTGGTGGGGAGCGGCCTGCAGAAAACACCCCTTTCCCTCACCTGCATTCACAGCTTGGCCTCTGCAGCTGTAAACTCCCCTGTGACTCAAAACTAAGTAACTTGCTCTGAACAGCCGTGATGAATATGCACACACGTAAGGTGGCCTTCTGGCGGACACACAGACATAGAAATAGGTCAAGTCCATTCTTTTTGCATTCATGCATGCTGATACTGGCATGGGTGCTTGTGGGTATGCCAGAAGCAAAAATCGGTTGCTTTTATAACCGTGCTGGCACCATTGTGCTGAACAAGGTGCTTTGCTGGGGGGGATCTCTTTCTTTCTGTGCTGCCTCTGTCAAAGTTTCAGAGGTTGAGAAATAAGCATCTTCAGACCATCGAGTACATGGGATTCTCACAGCTTTTCTTATCATGCACTGAAAGTTCTACACGAACCATCACATCTTAGGTATGGACCAAGTTTTGGATGAAAATTTAACTGGAACCTTAGTTAACATATTTAAAATTACATGACTTAATGGGATGTGGGACAGTTCAATTATCTCTAGAAAAATATTGAAATTTTGTTAAAGCGAAGTTTCATGGCACCCCGATCTCCCAACCCACCCTCAGTGCATCCCCACTTTTCCTCTCTCTTTCACACACACGCACATGCAAATGCAAAACGTACACACACGCAACACGCACACAACACACCACAACACACACACACACACACACATACACATACACACACACGAGCAGGCTGTTTCTCACAACAGATAGCTGTGCAAATTAGGATGATCGACAATTACTTGTGTGACTGAGAGTGTCAGCATTTGAGTCCTGTGAGGGATAACATTAGATAAATTGGTATGTATTATGGTTTTTATGCTTGTGAATATGAGCTCTTGAATACATATGACTTTTTTGTTTTGATAAGCTGAATATGATCAGTGAACTTCAAGAGTGCTGAGTGTTTGCAGTAGAAACATGATTATTTGTATGTATATACTTATATTTGGAACAGATGAGGGGTGATAAGCATTTCCAACACAAGGAAAAATAAAAATACAAAAAGAACCAAAAAGATAAAAAGGTATCTGACTGCTGTAAGTTAGTTTTCCTCTCGGAATTAAAATTGCATCATTTTTCACATGGGGAAAAAAATATGTGTTATATATCGTGTTGTTTATCTGTACTGATTTTTGTTGTAAGATATAGATACTGAAAGCTTAAGCCTATGGCCATGAATGCTGAATAGTTCTGGAAGGGATAAACAGGTCTGCTGAGGTTACTCCGAGAGAAAGTGTGTGGCTGATCTTGCAAAGGATAGGTTTGGATAATTTTGAGATTAAATGCAGGTGCAGGAGATTCCCAACCTGCGGACAGACTTCACCTTGCCTATCAGCTCCATGCCTGCCTTCAACCTGGGGTTCCCAGCCTTCTCCAGCAGTCGACCGACTACTGATTCCAGTGTGTCCAAAACAAAGGTGGACTCGGACACACCTCTTTCACAAGTTACCTCTTCTAGGGCTTTGACCAAACCAACACGAGCCCTCCCAAGCTACAGTTCACATTTTCTTCACCCATACACAAATCTGCCCCGGGACCCACGCAGCCTTCCCGCTCTCCTGTCAGTGTAAGTTGCACTCCAGCATTTTGTGTGTGAGTGTGTGTGTGTGTGATTCAGCGAAACAGATGTGCAAACCAGCTACAGCTGGACTTAGAGTGACATGGTAAGCATGGTTAAAAACTCCCAGTACTGTGATTTTATGCTTCAGTTGTGTTGTTATGTTGCGTTTGTAGTTGTTACAATTTCTTATGCCAAGTTGATGCAGAGAGATCATGAGTTGCCTGAGTGTAAGAAATCTTAAATAAATGTTAGCGAACCGCCCAGAGAAACGTGGACAATTGAGTCACAAGACAAAACACAATGCGTTTAGATTTCCGCCTGCAGTCTCTCACTTTGCAACTGAGCGTAAGAATTTAAAAGTTTTCCTCGTACCCAATCGATCGTAAGGGCAGTGAACTGTTAAATTTTTACTGTATTTTGGGCACAAAACGATGGAAGGTAAAGCCTGTTCCCTTACTTCCATTGTTATAACCTCCCCTGCTATAAATCAGGTACCCATTTACTACTGATAGACAGAGGGTTTACAGGAGAAAATCTGACCCCACGTGTGGTTTGAACTTGTGACTGTCGGCTCTTCAGGCAAACACTATTTGACTGTGACTTCAGGAGTGTCTTGTGCTTTGAAAGATCACTGCTTGCCTGCTTCTTCAAATGTTTGTAGATATTACACAGTCTGGTGGCTCAAGGAATGAAAGAATAAAGATTGTGTTTTTGTTATACCTTTGCCAACAGGATTTCCAGTTCAGCAGTCCTCTGAGGGTATCAGACAGTGTATCCACTGACGGTCAGTCTTCCTCTGTGGCCTCGGGCTTTAGCTCCACACCTTCTGCACACGGTACCACATCAGCCTGGGGGTCCACGGAAGCCAAACCAAAGTCAGGTATTGTGGGGTACTTGTTAACTCTTTCTCATTGCCCTAATTTCCTGTCATAGGTGTGGGTCTTAGTAAATGGTGTCCCTCAGTTTGATATCCAAAGTTATATATTATTCGTTGTTACTTGTTTTATCTCTTCATGGCTTGCTTTTATGGATAGCTCTGCATATTCAGGATGCAGGTTTTGGACACCCCAAATTATCTTTACATGTACATACAAGCATCATGGAAGACAGAATTCAAGCTTTTTTGTATTAGTACCAATCTGCTATAAAAAAAAAAAAAAAAAAAAAAAAAAATGTGCTCTGCTGGAAGAAAATGTGCTGCCTGAGACTTTTTTCCTCCATAAGTACCATGATTGCAAGTAAAACCTTGTGATTAATTGCACATTAACATAGAGTAAACAGTTATTACTGAAAAGTTGTTATTCTTGCGAAGCTGAGCATGTGGATAAAAGAGGTATTTCTATTTTTATTTTGCTCATTC
>JAMYXO010003028.1:20000-21484 GCA_033310375.1 Conus canariensis | reverse complement strand
GGGGAAGTGACATCAGATGCGCTGTGTTTTGTGCCGGGGGTAATGTTCAGTGGGGATTAGTTTCAGTCTGGACCCGCTATGTCTCTGTCCAGGCGCCGCATTCATCAAGAGAGAGAGAAGAGAGAGAGAGAGAGAGAGAGAGAGAGAGAGAGAGAGAGCAGCAATAACTCTGCGTTTTATGGCTAACCAAATTACTATGTTAGGCCTGTATTACAAACCTCAACAGAATTCCAAGCTAGGCATGTCATCAGTCTAACACATAACATGTCCAAGTAACAACCAGGCCCGAGAGATAGACACCTGCGGTGTTGGTCAGGAAATGTAAACATCATTCTCAAAGACGTTGCCGTCAGATACAATCCAGTTGCGTAGTTCCAGTTTCCCCCACATGAATCCATACCAAAATGAACATTGGTCAGGAGCTGGTCGATGTGTAAAAACTCAGAGAAATAGAATGAGTCTCTCTCTCTCTCTTCTCTCCTCTCCTCTCTCTCCTCTCTCCCTCTCCTCTCCTCTCTCTCTCTCTCTCTCTCTCTCTCTCTCTCCTCCTGTGAGTGTGCAATTTTACTAACTTATTAAGTAATTCTGACTGACTAAACAACTACCCACCTACCTACCTACCTACCTACCTACCTACCTACCTAACTAACTAACTAACTAACTAACTAACTAACTAACTAGCCAATAAAGTAATTTAAACTTAATCGGCAGGCACACCTTTACTTTTCCATCACACTCTAAAAACACTTACCAAATTACGGAGAAGAAGAAGAAGAGGAAGAAGAAGAGGAAGAAGAAGACGAACTTAATAACTAAGTAACTAACTAACAAAATAACTAACAAGAAAACGATTTAAACCTAATCACCCGCCACACCTTTACTTTGTCATCACCGTCTCAGAAACACACTAAATTACGTGAGAAGAAGACGCAGAAGAAGAACAAGAAAAAAAAGGCGGCAAACACACAAACAAACGAACAAACAAACAAACAAACAAGAATGAGAAAAAAGTTCGAAAGAGAGAAAGAAAAAGAAAGGCCCGGAGAAGCAAGCAAACAGGAAGCTAATAAGCAAGCCAGAGTTTGTGGCGCTCAATGTACCTGCTGAAGATGGTTCAGCAATGACTGGCAGCAAATCCATCATTACCACAGAGAAATACGCCTTACAAAACAAACATCCCAACTTCAAAGACAGTTCTCTTCTCTCACGTGTCAAACCTAATAACCAGGACAAACAATTTTGAGTAGTGTCGTCACAGGCAACAGACTTCAGACAGATGGACCATTTTGTTCCCCCTTCACTGTCTGTGTCTGTCTGTCTGTCTGTCTGTCTGTTCTCTCTCTCTCTCTCCGTCTCTCTCTCTCTCTCTCTCTCTCTCTCTCTCTGTCAGTTTGTCTGTTTGTCTCTTTCTCCTCTCTTGCTCCCTTCCTCTCTTTGTGCCCTGCGTATGTACATGTGTGTGTGTGTGTGTTGTGTGTGTGTGT
>JAMYXO010003028.1:0-10000 GCA_033310375.1 Conus canariensis | reverse complement strand
CTCTCTCTCTCTCTCTCTCTCTTTTCTCTCTCTCTCTTTTCCACTACACATTCATTTTTAGGAGAGATTGTTAAGAATGTGAAATGTGACATTTGAAATATACATATCTTTGTCACCTCCTCCCCGCACCCCCCCTCCCCCTCTCATTCCTTATCCGCCCCTTGCTCCTTCACCCCCTTCCGCAGCCCCACCACTCCTCATTTCCATTTGGTACCTCCATGTATTGTGGCCAAAGGTCCACATGCATTGAAATGCTGAATTCTGAGCTCTCTGTCTGTCTGTCTGTCTGTCTGTCTGTCTCTCTGTCTCTCTGTCTGTCTGTCTCTCTCTGTCTCTCGTTTTGTTTTTTCTCCGTCTGTCTGTTTGTCTGTCTGTTTCTCTCTCTCTCTCTCTCTTCTTCTCTCTCGCTCTCTCTCTCTCTCTCTCTCTCTCTCTCAAAATACCTGGTATTCAGAAGCTAGACACACATCCCCTCAATTACTCCACAATTTCAGTCAGAGGAAATTAAGTATGAAAACATGAAATTCTCAGAATAAAATGATTCGCCAACTCATAGCCTACTAATCGTTATTCCTATCCTCTTTTGGTTTTGCTCACTATCTAAACGCTTCTTTCTTTTTTTTTTTTTTTCACCTATGTCAACAATATCACGAATGAATCGTCACCACTACCTCATGCTCCATCGCCTATTCCACCTCTCTCATATCAGCATTTCTGTAGCGATCTGTTTTTAAACAGTTTTGTATCAGTCATGCACTTTTGAATTACTGATGACAATAAAATCGTAACTATTAACAGGAGAAACCTCCATCACTTTTGAACATCGGCACAGGAACAATTTAAGAATCTGTTAGTCAGAACAAGTTTGAAGCTATCGTACGTTTACCTATAAACTATGCTCTGACGAACACTGTTACCCATAAGCTCTCACAGGTGTCCAACTACAATCTGTTCAAAGTCTGGTGATGATTCAGTTAACTCTATAAATTCAGTTAATTCTATACATTCAATTAACTCTTTAAACTACGAGTACAAGCCTATATCCGCCTTGTCCATGTAATACGTATTGAAGGGGGTGTATAAAAATGTTTATAACAGTTAAAGGTTACTATATGGTTCTTTCACCCACTTCAAACTTTACGTATAGAGAATCACTCGCGTTGAAAAATGCTGACTATTGTCATGGAAGAATGCCATTTGAACCAAAACAAGTTCATTTTGTTTGACGGGTTATTGTATGTCCCTTCCTCATCGTGAGCGTGCACGCACGCGCGCCCATGTGTGTGTGTGTGTGTGTGTGTGTGTGTGTGTGTGTGTGTGTGTGTGTGTGTGTGTGAGAGAGAGAGAGAGTGAGAGAGAGAGAGAGAGAGAGAGAGAGAGAGAGAGAGAGAGAGAGAGAGAGAGAGAGAGAGAGATTTTGTTCTGTTCGACATTTCTTTGAACTGGATCACGTTAGAATGTTACTCTAATATTAATCCATTAGTTTATTGGGTGCTCTTCTTTTTTTTTCCTTAAATTATTCAGCTATTCGTTTCTTTGATTGTTTTTGACGGGTGAAATAACGTGAACACAGCTGTAAACTTATCCGATTACCTCCATGAAATCAGTTGTAAATTAATCGACATTCAATCTCTCTCTCTCTCTCTCTCTCTCTCTCTCTCTCTCTCTCTCTCTCTCTCTCTGCCCGACTGTCTGTCTGTCTGTCTGTCTGTCTGTCTCTGTCCGTCTGTCTGTCTGTTTGTCTCTGTCTGTCTGTCTGTCTCTGTCTGTCTGTCTGTCTGTCTGTCTGTCTCTCTGTCTCTCTCTCTCTCTCTGCCCGACTGTCTGTCTGTCTCTGTCCGTCTGTCTGTCTGTTTGTCTCTGTCTGTCTCTGTCTCTCTGTCTCTGTCTCTGTCTCTCTCTGTCTCTCTGTCTCTCTGTCTCTCTCTCTCTCTCTCTCTCTCTCTCTCTCTCTCTCTCCCCTCTCTCTCTCTCTCTCTCTCTCTCATAGTTGCCCGCAGAAGATGGAAGTGCAACAAAGATGGCGATGTGTCAACACGTGAGTTGTTTTTGCTCCGCCTTCAAAGCAGTGTACAAGCGACTCTGTTATCAAGTGTGAGACATTTTCGTTACAGTGACATTCGGTTAGATACCGTGAAGACGAGGATATGCCGAAATGATAGACTTGGAGCTGTGGAGAAGCAGAATTGGCGTTTTTGTCAGGTCAGTGAGCAGAGTGCAGAAAGTAAGCAAAATCAGCCATGTAAACGAAAACGAGGCTGTCATAACAGTGGCGGATGTGTTGTGTTCCTTCACCGTGTTGCTGTTTGTGCTCTCCTTCCTGAACTGTTTGTCAGCAAATGCTCAGGTTGTGACTAGTCAAGATGTTTTTCACACACAGTCCTCAGAGGTGTTTGCAAACTACCTTTCAAGCGTGACGACCGTATGTTTGAATGGAGAGTGCAGTGTTGATAGCCCTACACACTGTGCCACACACATGCCACCAGTGCACAGTCATGCGCTGGCTTCATTGTGTGTTCTGTATGCCACGTTATCACTGCGTCGTTTGCTGTTATCACACGATATAGAATCGAATCCCGGGCCCACTGATCATGATCATGACACGACAAAGAGCGACAAGTTGGCTACCTCTGGCGATTCCACACAACCCACGTGTGACTCACACATCTCAAACGATGCGGTGCAACAAATCCTTCACGCTATAGAGAGGCAGGGACAGCAGCACAGCCAGGAATTAAGCGTGATTCGAGGTGATCTGTCTGCCATCAAGTCTGAGCTGGAAAGCGTGAATGTGAAATGTAGCGAAATCAATGAACGTTGCAATAGGCTGGAAGAAAACAACACATATCTGTCAAACACTGTCTCCCAGATAAATGATGACGTCACAGAACTGTACTCGGCCACACGTAAACAGAAAGAAGAGACACAGGTACTATCGGAGTCTGTTGAAAATTTTCGATCCGAAATCAGTCACATGAATACTGAAATAGACCGCTTGGAAGAATTTTCCCGCAGGATAATCTCCGACTGTTTGGAATCCCTCAACAGGCGCCGAGAGAAAGTTATGATGAGTGTGCTGCAGCTGTTGTGCATGCATTGAATAGCGTTGATGGCCCAAAGAAATGGTCTGAAGACGATATTGTCAGAGCCCATCGGATAGGACAAGGTGATCCCAAACCCATGATCATCAAACTCAGAAACTGGAGGGACAAGATGGAACTGTTGAAAAATAAAGACTGTCGTGATCAGCTGCAGGCCCAAGGTGTTCGGATCGCAAACGATCTTACCAGACGTCAGGCAGCCATGGTTTCACAGGCAAAAAGGGATGGACTCTCTGCTTATTTTGTGCGAGGTGTTATGACGATCGGGCCCAAACGACCTCTCAGAAACGATCAGGCACCAGGCAAGGATCGGGCACGGATGACAGACCCACACCCGCACAACACCCCACACGGACCGATGGAAGGAACACAAGGGGCAGAGAGAGGCAACACGCCAACAACGCCAGTGACGCATCAACGAACTCCCGCTATTATTAGCAGTGGGGAAACCTCGCGTCATGTGACCCCGGACAACACCCACCTGGCCAGTTCTTCTCACAGCAAAAGGGGAAGGACAGAGGGGGAGATTGGTGGGATGAAATCGACCTCGGCTTCGCGTGGTGAGGGACAGCACAGGCGTGGTGGGGGAGGGGGAAATAGAGGGAGGGGGGCAGCACGTGCAGACCGTAGTAAAGACAGACAGCAGACAGAGTTGAAAGGTTACCTGTCAGTGAACGCTCACACATTTCCTGCGGCCACTGGTAGTGACAGTGACGGTAGGCGAGCGTTGCGATCTGGGTCACGCTCCAGTGACAAATAGGACAAGCATGATCAACCGACAACGCGATTATCGTTTCTGTGTTATAACATCGAGGGCCTTTTGAGTAAAATTAATGATTTATCTTTTATTAATTATGTTCGTGAATTTGATTTCGTGTGCTTGACTGAGACTTTTGTTGGAACATATGATTTCTGTAATATGTTTCAAGATTATGCAAAATATGATGCTCCTGCAACGAAATTATCTTCGCATGGAAGAAATTCAGGTGGAGTTTTGGTGCTGGTAAAAGCTTGCTTTTCTCAGTTTGTTATGCAAGTTAGAGTAAAGTGCGATAATTTGATTGTTTTGAAATTGGATAAATGTTTATTTGATATGGAAAAAGATGTTTTATTCATTGCTGGTTATGTCCCCCCTGAAAGTAGTCCTTATTATAATAACTGTGAAATGAAAAATGGCATTCTCATTTTTGAAGAACACCTGTCAGACTTGCTCGAAAAGGAAGATATGTATGTTATTTTTTGTGGCGATCTTAATTCTAGGACAGGATATGAACAACCGAAAACTGAAAATATGATTGATTATTTACACCCTAATCAAAACCTGGATTATGATGAAGAAGAAAAGTTCCTACGATGTTCTAAAGATAAAACTGTTAATGAATTTGGTAAATCACTGTTGGACTTTTGTTTCATGTCTGGTTTAATAATATTAAATGGTTGCTGTCAAGGGGATTCACATGGCGATTTTACATATATTTCACCGCACGGAAGCAGTACCATTGATTATTTTATTGTGTCTGAGGAACTACATGGTTACTGTGACATGCTTATTAATGAACAATTGTATTCTTGGCACTTGCCTGTTGAAATGCGATGGGAGAAAGGAGAGAGTGTTGTGGAAAGAGAGACAACAGTGCGTGGCGAGGAAAAAGTTGTGTGGTGTGAGGAAAATGCACAGATATATAGAGAGGAACTGGAATCTAATACGTTTAAAGAGAGCATGGAACGAGCAAACAATCTTTTGGATTTTGATGTAAATGAATGTGTTAATCTTTTTTCGAATGCGTTATATGGAGCTGCTGCGTGTATGGTTCGTGTGGTTGGGAGGTATACAAAAAAAGTTAATGATTGGTTTGATAGGAATTGTGAAAGAATGAAAAAACAAGTCAAGGGCCTCCTCAGAAGTTATAGACGTTCTAAAACAAACCTTATTGAACGAAGACAAAGTTACGTAAAGGCTAGAACAGATTATAATAAATTAAAAAAAGATAAAAAGAAGAAATTTGATTTTGATAGATTAGTAAAACTGAAAGCATCTGTTAACAACCCAAAATTGTTTTGGTCAACAATAAGATCAATAAGCAAAAAAACTTTTATCTACAATCAGATATCGGTTGAACAGTGGCACGATCATTTTCAGAGTGTTTTTAACTCATTTGATCATTCTGATTCTCAGGAGGACATATTTGATGTAGAGGACGAATATTCTCAAGAACCTTTATTTAATGATCCAATAACTACAAGAGAGGTAAAGGACAGTATTAAAAGTTTAAAACGTGGTAAAAGCGCAGGCCCAGATCGTATAATCAATGAGATGTTGAAAAATTCTAATAATCTGATAACAGAATTTCTTGTCAATTTGTTTAACAGACTCTTCCATAGTGGAATTTTCCCAACTGAGTGGTCAAAATCAATAATTGTACCCCTGTTTAAAAAGGGAAACATAAATATTCCAGATAATTATAGAGGGGTATCGTTATCAAGTGTACTGGGTAAAATTTATACTAACATCTTGAATAAAAGATTAACGCAATGGGCAGAGAGGGAGGAAAAAATTATTGAACAACAAGCAGGTTTCAGAAGGGATTATAGTACAACCGATCATATTTTCACATTGTATTCAGTAGTCCAGCGTTATCTTTCAAGAAATTCAAAACTGTATGTAGCATTTGTTGATTTTCGTAAGGCGTTTGATTCCGTCAATAGAAATATATTATGGGATATATTAAGAAAATCTGGTGTTGACGGTAAATTGTACAAGGCTTTAAGAGGAATATATGATACAGTTTTGGCTTGTGTTCGCGACAAATGTTTGTATTCTAAATATTTCTCTTGTCCAAGAGGTGTAAAACAAGCTGCATATTAAGTCCACAATTATTCTCCTTTTTTATCAATGAACTTGCTATAGAGTTGTCTAAACGTGGAAGACATGGCATACAGTTACTTCCAGGAGCAGTTGAAATATTCTTATTACTATTCGCCGATGATGTTATTTTGTTTTCAGATACTCCAATAGGACTCCAAAACCAACTTAATGTGCTCAAATCGGAAGCAGATCGATTGCAATTAACAGTAAATTTAGACAAAACTAACATGATCGTTTTCCGCAAAGGAGGGTATCTATCTGCAAACGAGGTATGGTGGTACGGTAAAGATGAGGTCAGAGTTACAAACCAATATAAATACTTGGGCATGATTTTCACCACAAAATTAAGTTTGACACCAGGATGGTCAGAAACAGCCCGGAAAGGGAAAAAAGGGTAATTGAAATTCTTCGTGCTTTGAGAAGACTTGGATCCACTGATATTATTTTGTTTTGGAAATTATTTGATTCTCAGATTGAACCGATGCTGACGTATGGCGCTGAAATTTGGGGATTAAAGGAAAACAAACATATGGAAAATGTTCACACTTATGCCATTAAGAGATGTTTAAATATACCTTTACATTCTTCAAATAAAATGTCGTACGGTGAATCAGGTAGATACCCGTTACTTATAAGAACCTATGTTAAATGTCTGAGATACTGGCTAAAACTAACCCGGTTACCAGTAACTCGTATATGTAAACAGGCGTATGAAATGCTCCTTAGACAACATGAAACAGGACATCATAATTGGGCATCAGATATCAAAAGAGCTTTAACCGAAAATGGATTTGGCATAATTTGGTTGATGCAAGGGGTGGAAAATGAAAAACTGTTTTTGTATGAATTTAAACAGCGGCTTATTGATTGTTATCAACAAAACTGGCACTCACATATAACAGAAAATAGTAAATACGCCTGGTATAATTCATTTAAAGATTACTTTCAGCCTGAAAAGTACCTAAATATTATAACAAATAAATGGCACCGGGGATACTTGGCAAGATTTAGAATGAGAACGTTAGGACTGTTTATAAATAGAAGCTGGTATTTAAAAGATGTTCCTGAAAATGCTGTATGTCCATTGTGTTCAGACGGACTAGAGGATGAAGCACATTTTTTGTTCGTATGTAAGGAATATGATGGTTTACGTATGACATGTGATTTATTTGGTAATCGTGATGTGATGAGACATGATCTTGTTGGTGTTCTTTCAACGGAAAATGAGGATGCTATTAAATTGCTTGCTAAGTTCATTAACGACGCATACAACCTAAGGCAGAAAAGACTTTCTATTTTGAATTAGGCCTAATCTAAGATAATTTTACGTTATTAGGTTTTACGAGTCACTTAAGATATAAGCGATATCCATGTTGTCATCATTTATGTATTTGTATTTTTGTCGGTTGATCGACACATAGGGTGGGAAATACTAGCCCTGTGTGGTATTAGGCTTTCCTCTTAAAATGTGTACTTGTCCTTAGATATATGGTTCATTATGTTTGTCGTTTTTGTTTCATTATTTGACTTCGACCAATTTCGGACACATAGTGGTTGTGATATAGTTGATTTACTTGGTTTGATGTATTATATGCCGTATTTTCTTTATTTTTGCACTTCCATGGCATTAGAGCTAATCAGGCTATTGTCATTAAAGATGTCATTGTCATTGTCATTGTCATTGTCTCTCTGCCCGACTGTCTGTCTGTCTGTCTGTCTGTCTGTCTCTGTCCGTCTGTCTGTCTGTTTGTCTCTGTCTGTCTGTCTGTCTCTGTCTGTCTGTCTGTCTGTCTCTCTCTCTCTCTCTCTCTCTGCCCGACTGTCTGTCTGTCTGTCTCTGTCCGTCTGTCTGTCTGTTTGTCTCTGTCTGTCTCTGTCTCTCTGTCTCTGTCTCTGTCTCTCTCTGTCTCTCTCTCTCTCTCTCTCTCTCTCTCTCTCTCTCTCTCTCTCTCTCTCTCTCCTCTCTCTCTCTCTCTCTCTCATAGTTGCCCGCAGAAGACGGAATGGAAAGAGGATTACTGCCAGTAGGGAGAGAAAGGGGAGGTGTTCAAGGCAGCGGAATGAAGGGAGTGTGGCGTGTCACGGGTACCACGTGCCCGTGCATCCTGTGTGGTCTGGCTTCCTAGGGACTGGACGCATCAGCGGGCTGACGTGAATTCGTCACCACTTCTTCCAGCGCTGGTTTGATGGAGCATGTCTAATGCGTTGGTTTGATCGAGCAAATGTAATCATTCCGCGAGACAATGTCTGCTTCAAGAATGTGCATTCCTGTCTGTAGTCATTGTTTCTTTAATTTAACAAGGTCACAGTCGTCGTCCTTTGACGTCATGACCTTCACCGTCGTCTCCACGGTTTCTTCTCCCACAAAGGAAATTAGAACATGTATTTATTTATTTATTTATTTATTCATGTATTTAAAAGCATGTGTACTTTCGTCTGTGTGGTGTGAATACGATGCTGAAAAAAAAATCAAATCATCATTGACTAGATACTAGTGTGCGTTTACCATTTTGTCTGCTGTTGTAGCCATATTTCATTAAAACAAAACAACAAAACAAAACAAAACAAAACAAAAAAACAAACAAACAAAAAAAACAACAACAAAAACACGGATAGACATAGATTTCATCTGTTCCTCCTTTTGAGGCTATCTTGATATTTTTCCTGTGCGTTTAATATATGAATGTGTTCTGTGTACTTGTATGTCTGAGTTTGTACGATCAACCTTTTTTTTGTTTTTTAAACCTGATTTTCACCAACTGTTCATGTAATCTATAAAGGGTGTTCTGTGTATCTGTACGTCTGTGTTCTTACTTCTTACACAGATTAACTTCTATTTTTAAACCCGACTTTCACCAAGTTGTGCTGGCAAGGACGAATTACATATTGCTAGACATTTACATGTTAATGTTGCAATACCGCACAACGAAACGATGCCAAGCTTCCAGCTAATGCGTGGGGGCCGAACCTGTGAACACGTTTATGTGAAGCATGATATTTCCGCCCTGACTTTCTTCGACCCTTTGATGGGCAGATGGAAGGGGAGGAGAGAGAGAGAGAGAGAGAGAGAGAGAGAGAGAGAGAGAGAGAGAGAGAGAGAGAAGAGAGAGAGAGAGAGAACAGAGAGAGAGACAGACAGACAGACAGACAGACAGACAGACAGAAAGAGAAAGAGAGAGAGAGACAGAGAGAGACAGAAAGAGGGAGAGACAGAGAGAGAGAGAGAGAGAGAGAGAGAGAGAGAGAGAGAGAGAGAGAGAAAGAGAGACAGAGAGAGAGAGACAGAGAGAGAGACAGAGAGAAAGAGAGACAGACAGACAGACAGACGGAGAGACAGAGAGAGAGTGTGTGTGAGTGTAGGGGGGGGGTGGGGGGGGGGGGGGGGGGGGGGGGGGGCGGGGGGAATAAGAGAGCTGAATACAAAACACAGTGATAAAGGTGAAGGAACGGTAGAAGACAAACGAGGTGGAGAAGACAGGCACTGTCCAAGAACAGAGGTAAGACTGTTAGAATACAACGCAGGGAAAAGGGGTGGGGGGGGGGGGAAGAAAGAAAAGGCGGGAAAGAGACCAAAGACACTTAAGGAGGGGGAGAAGGAGGAGGAAGGAAGGGGGGGGGGGGGGGGGGGGGGGGGAGTGACGGGTAAAACAGCTAGTTTTGTTGCATAATGTGTGTAGAAAATGGCTGATTACATCAGCGCTGCCTGCTAGCTATGTGTTCTTGCTCTCATTTTTCCGGCACTGTCTGCGTCCACAGAGGTGATTCTTCCTTCCTTCACTATACATGACCTATCAGCCTAGTTGTAAACCTCCTGTGTCGTGTGGGTTGAGTCACTGGGGTTTTTTGCTAGGAGGAGTGGTGGTGTTTTATGTTGTTGTTGTTGTTGTTGTTGTTGTTGTTGTTGTTGTTGTTGTTGTTGTTGTTGTTGTTGTTGTTGTTGTTGTTGTTGCTGCTGCTGCTGCTGTTGTTGTTGTTGTTGTTTTTTTTTCCTCATATTTGCATACAGGTATGCAAAGCACTTTTTTTCTGTCTT